>JAAVTJ010000086.1:0-70828 GCA_011947355.1 Phytophthora boehmeriae
CATGTTCGCCCCCACGAACTTGGTGGATTGTGCTAATGTTCGTTGAAAAAAAATGCAAATCGAGCGACAATCACATTCAAATGCCTCGAAGGAGCGGCAACGCTCATGACAAAACAGCGGCACGCGATGAGATCATTGCACGCGACATTGGTTTTGCTTATTGGCGTGCAGTATGTCGACGACGAGCAAACTTTACGTTTCTATGCTGGCTCATCTGACCACGTAATATCGACCGATGGACGTTATGTTTGCTACGTTATCATCATCAATTTCCGTGAGGATATGGGTAGCTTCGTCCGACGAGACAAGGGGTCGTTGGAGGAAGATGCTAATGCACAGTTTGCTAGTTGATATTGGAAAGGTGATCGTCAATCTAGTATCCGGCGTCCAGCTTCTCGAAGCGGAGCGCGTTGAGCAAAATTCCCTGCAGGAGGCAATGCCATTCCAGTTTTAGTTCACCAACTAGTTAAGGTTAGAGGGTGTGATTTTTCCACGATGGTTAGTACACACAGAGAACGCATGAGATCACGGTGGACAGATGCACAGATTGACAAGATTGAGCAGGATCACGCGGCGTTGGTCGAGCTTTACAAGTCCGACACGTACCGAAAACAAATTGACAAGTTTGACGATACAACTGAGTTTGAAGAGTCATGGAGTGCAATAAGAACCCGGTTCTGGACCTATGTCGCTTTGCAGGTGGATTAGCCACAGTATTTCAGGAACCTCGAGTGTGAAGTGATTTCTCGATCCTAAAATGGGGCAAGCCGACCGCGAAGTGCTCGCTGACAGATTTCTCGCTCGAGGGCTCATCCATGCGAAACAATACGAACAAATCAGGATATCGGGCTTGATTTGGACTCAAACGTATCCACAGTTGTGTAGGGTAACCATTTATACTTACTTTCAGTATGGATGCCATACGTTGCCGTATCGTAGCTCCCAAAAATGCCATATCAAACCAGAATATGACAGATACGGCAGATGCCATATTTGGAGAGGCCTGACTATGACCCGTTACGGATCTCTGTGTCTGTTCACCGAAGAGTTGAACCCCCATTGAGCGTCCCTGAAGGACCACCGAATACTCAAAATAGCCACCGAGTTCTCGAAGGGTCACCACTCATTCAGGGTCGACCTTACGACCACCGGGAAATCCGCTTAGACCCAGATAGGTTCGCACCGAGGACTCGGCAAAGTTCGGTCTCCACAATAGTGACTTCCTCGCTCGAGTGACCAGGTCCTTCACTATAGCCAATGAGTAGTCGGTCGTATGAAATACGGACCAATCACACCCAATAATATCAGCCAATCACAGTGCCGGATACTCGACGTTTCTCCGGAAAGCGCGGCAGGTCGGTCAACTGGCGTATCTCCACACAGTGAGAAATCGCTACACCACAACTGCCCCTGCCACAACCGGAGCCACCACACTGGTGACTGTTGCGGCACCAGCGTTCAAGACTCCAAGTTTCAAGCCACGATGTCACGTAACTTGCTCGGTAGTGCGACCAATCGAGCTTTCCGAGCCCTTGGTTATGCACCTCCACAACCATTGCCAGCAGTAAGTCGTCACTTTTCATCACTCGCTCGATCGTTCCACACATTCACACCCTCGTCTCACACTCCTGTGACAGATCACCGAGGGCTCAACACCTTCTGAGACCGCAGGAGATGCGAGTGACCAACAACTCCAACAGCGCCCACTCAAGCTCGATGAACCAAGCGAATCAACCTGCTTCTGCTCCATCGTCGACCGAGTTTTCGGCTGGAGTCCCAGCAACCTTCAGCCTCTGCTGGACCTGTCCAGCAGGTGACCGAAGAGTTGCTGCGAGATTTGTTGACAGAGTCATCGGTCTCCTGCTGATGGGACTGGGACGTCGTCAACCTTAACACCGACGACGCCAGTCTCCACAGGTCCAGCTTTAATCACTTCGACGTACTCCGTGAGTTAGGTTGGAACCCCAACACCTCCTTTCTGGTCATCCTGGACCTAATTAGCTATCACCGAAGACTTGATGCACGATGTGACGGGAGCTCCAGTGAAAGTACCAACGAGTTGTTGTCACAGGCTTGATCCCGTATTCGACCAAGCTTAATCGCAAAACAGCAACACAATCATTTCTCCACTTTGCAGCAGAGCTTAACGTGATCGACTGTCACGTAACTTGTCTCATCTGCACCGTCACATGACTCGTCACATCTTGACTGTCACATGCCTCGTCACACGTCGACTGTCGCATGTCACGTCATCGTAGATGCCAGGATTATGCACATTAAGTCAAGTCACAATCACGCGTACAGTGCAGTGCTTCAGTTGATGGATTGGCGTAGTTGGACAATCATCAAGTAGCGCGAGTTTTCGTAATGGAAGTATGCGACCAGAAAAATGAAAGATGATCCACAAGACGACAATGCAGGCTTGACTGGCCGGTACCATCTGCACAACTTTCAGGGATTGTTGCTGATGCCGAGGAAAGTCCACCGAGTCATAATATTACTTGGCTGTCCCAGTACCGGCAGAAGTGTCAAGCACACATGACAAAGAAATGACTACTGGGTAGTTATTTCAATTAAGCGTGCTTCCCAGCCGTTTGTAGTCTGCCGATGGATCGAGTCTTCTGTATATCTTTCATCACGTTCCGCAATCATCCGCAAACCTCTCGTAGCGTCTTCCGGAGTGTAACTTCCAGTGATAAGCCGTTTGTATGCTTCTTTTCGTCAATTTTCGCTCTCCATAGCGAAACGACGTTCACAGTTCAAATCATCAAATACAATACGCAGTGTTTGGTGCAGTAACTTTGTTCGTCTGTTATCATAGGCTGCACCGCCCTATGGACAGGTCAAGTGGCATAGCCACCTCAGTCCTTGTCAGCGACCTGAACCATCTGCAGGCGATGTTCGCTTTTCTTGCCCGCAGATAGTCGTAAAGTAGGCCGCCACAGAGGGTTTGACGCTGGCTCCCAAGTGGGTTCATCGTAACCAACCCACTTGACTTTAAATTCACGGACTGAGCGTGCGGTGCCAGTTGAGAGCGGTGTACGGTCATCCAATATTGCTTCAACTTCATATTCCCAGCGATTTGATCAGGTTCCCAGCTGTCTTCAGGCAATAATTCCTCATCAAAGTCGAACCTTGAGTCCTCGGTCACATCCTGCGTCAACCGAGTACTCGGTCGGCTTGGGAATTCGTTCACTGCCTTGAGTCGAGAGACATGGACAACCGGGTAGAACCTGTATCCACTTCGGTCGGGCAGTTCTAGCTCGTAAGCGAACTCTTCGACCTTTCGCTTGATGCGAAATGGACCGTGCCATTGGTGGGCCAGCTTTTTTGTTAAACCAGGTTTAACCCTTTCCATGTAGAGCCACACCCTGCTCCCATCCTTGAAGAGAACTCGGTGGACCCTCTATAGAATCGTTCGACCCCGGCGAGGCTTCTGGTGTGTCGACCGAGGACTCGTTGCCGTTTTGCGTGGTACAGAGGCTTTCTCCAGTCGGCTCAGAGCATCATTATGCTCTTTGGCTCGACGCTCTTTCTCTGATGCTTGGTAGTCTTTAGCCATCGCCCACGCTATTTCTTGCTGTCTGTTGACTTCTCGGCGCCACTTGAGCGCATCGGACTGTGTACCGAGTCCTCGTTTGAGGGAGGAGGCCATTGCTTTAAGGGATGATTGCGCATCCCAACCATGGACGAGATAAAACGGTGTTTCTTTCCTGGTAGTATCTTGAGAGTTGTTGATCGGAACACCAATCGCTCTGCGATCTCGTCCCAGTCTTGCTGCAATGGGTCCTCAGCGTAGACGCGTACTGAAGTCATCACCGACTTCACCGAGCGCTCTTGTTGCCCGTTAGCTTGCGGCCGATAACTCAAAGTAGCCCTAGACCTCGACTGCATCATTTCAGCGAAAGCTTGAAAGACCTCGCTCATGAAGCGTGGATCTCTGTCATGCCTGATAAGAGAAGGCGCTCCGAATCTTCGGTAGACACTCTCTTCGAACACTTTCGCCACGGTGAGTGCAGTGGTGTCCGACATGGCCCTTGCAATGACGAATCCAGTGAACGAGCACTGAAACAGCAAGAGTGCCGTATTGCCCCTGCGACTCTTCGGCAGTGGTATGACGAAATCCATTGACACAATCTGGAATGGGCGCTCTGCCAACACATTCCCTGGCGAGTATCCTCGTAGCTGAGGTTTGCTTTTACTGGAACTGCAATCAGGACACGACTTAACGTGTTTTTCCACATCCGAGTATAATCCATTCCAGTAATAATCAGCTTTGACACGTTGAAAAGTGCGAACCACTCCTTGATGTCCTCCTTCGAGAGAGTCGTGGCAGTTCTGTAGAACTTCTTGAATCATAGTTGTCGGCACCACAAGACGCAGCTTCGTCTCTTCTTGCCATCCATCACGGTACCGACGACTCAAACCCAGATAGTGAAGCAACATCATCCTCCGACAGCACGAATCGATCTGCGATTTTTGTGCTTCTGAGCATCCCTGTAACTCAATCGCTCAGTATTCCCTTTGAGTACCGCTTTCAAATTCGACCACTTCCGTTCTTCGTCTTGAGCTCTCGCTATCCGACGTCGTCTTTCTTGTTGAATTTCGATTGGGTCAATATCTTCAGCGTTAGGTACTTGGGGAGGGCACTTGTCGAAGTCATTGGTGGAGTCGGATCACTCGACGAGTGCTCGGTCGACTTCTCAGCAGGTTCAGCAGGCTCGGTTGTGTCCTTAGACGTATTCACCGACTGCTCATCTGCGAATCGAACATGTTTCTTTGCCTTGGCTTGCCGTCGAGTCATTACCGATACATTTCCACATTCCACTAAGGATCCAATCTCGACGAAATTTGCGAAAGTCTTGCGAGTCGAGTGTTCGGTAGCTGTCAGAACTTGGACAAAATTGTCAGGAGCAGCTGATTTGACGTCTGCCGTGTTCTCCAAGGGCTCATAAATCACTTCTTGGATGCGATTAAGCGCTCGAGCTCATCTTTACGAGATTCTGTCAGAACCACTCGGCTCACTTTCGATTCCAGGCCCTCGGTCGCTAACGAGTCAGCGGCTGCGTTGTATTCTCGCACCACATGCAGATACTTCACTGACCGAAGTCTCGTTGTGAGTTCTTTGTGGATATTGAGCAAAGCCATCAGTGATTCCTTCCGACATGCGATCACCCCTAGTGATTGTTGGATTGCGAGCCTCGAGTCACCCACTATGACCAAGTCCTCGGCTCCATGTTCAATAGCAGCTTTGACGCCATTATTCATGCCTGTGTACTCGGCCACATTGACTGTGGTTGACGAGAGGTAAGCATTCGCAGCGATCACTATACTCCAGTCAGGAAGGCTCCATAAAATCCACGAACAACTACCGTAACCACCATATTTCTCCGTCTTAGCGGATCCGTCAAAAGACATCACAAAGCCGTTGTGAGTCCTCGGTAGCTGTGCGTACAGCAACGCTGGGTCCATACGAACGGTAGAGGACCCTTGTTTCGGTGGGGCGAGAGGTGCTAACGAGTCTTCAATGTCGACAAAACTTGTGATGGTTGATTGCAGCAACTGTGCAAAGGCCACATCCTTTTCCTTGACTCGTTGAACTTTCAAATCCCAAGGTGATAACAGCACCGCAAATTGAACCGCCCTACCGAAAAGTGTCTTGGATTTGTACACCCATTCGAGTGTCGAAAACCGGGTATAGACATGTAATGTCTTTCCCGCGAGCTGCGTGTAGCAGGTCTTCAACAGCAAGAGGAGTGCTAGGACCTCCTTCTCAGCTGGATGGTAGTTCATTTCGGCTTCCTTGAGCACACGACCGAGGAATCGAACGGGATGCATCTTGCCATCATGCTCTTGCATAAGAGTGGTACTCAATGCCCACTCATTAGCGAACAACATAGCATGCACTTCTTTCGATCGGTCGAAATGCCTCAAGATTGGGGCGTCGGCCACCTTCGCTTGCAACGCTTTGAATGCTCGGTGGGCTACCGACAAGTCACCCCGGGGCTGAAGTCGTCATCTCTGAGCTGGTAAAGCGCAGCTCCATAGACGGCGAAGTCTTGGATAAATCGCTGTAGTAGTTCAATGCCCCCAGGAATGACTGCATCCCGCGCTTGGTCGTTGGGAACGAGAGCTCGGTGATAGCATGGAGCTTCTTGGGATCGGCTCTAATGCCCTCATGCGAGATCTCGTGCGACAGGAAGTCCACCTTCGGCTGAACGAAGATACTTTTCGTGAAGCTGACACTGATTCGACATTGAGTAAACCTCGAAAGCAGCCGATCCAGCGTCGCTAAACAGCCGTCAAAGTCCTCGGCACCGAAGCAGATATCGTCGACGAACGACCGTCGACCGAATACAGGTACTAACGAAGACTCGTCGGCTTCTCCATTCGCAAACATGTTGGCCGTAGAGCTGTTAAAGTTCCAGTACAGGGTCGGTGTCTACCGAGGACTCACGGTCAGCCTCGAACTTGGTTCGGAGACGACTTCCACCTTCCCAAAGTGGGAATGAGTATTCGGTAGCACCGTGACGACGTTGCTTAGCCAAATCTTCAGCTGTTTTCATCAGCTCCGAGAAGTGTAGCCAGCCGCCTTTAGGTTGAACGAACCCATACAAAGCGTTGTCGATCATTCGCTGGTAGATCATCGGAGCGTTCTTGAGGCCGAATGGCATACGTAGCCACTCGAAGTGCCCCAATGCGCAAACGAACGCTGAGATTTTCCGCGCTCGTAGGGTCATCATGATAGCCCAAAATCCACTGGCAGCATCAAGAGAACAAAACCATAGGTAGCACTCCAAATCTGTCAAGAGATCATCCACCAGCGGCATGGCATATTCCATGATTGCTGTTACGGCATTCACCATCTTGTAATCAATGCAGAGTCTGATGTCTTGTCCGTTCTTTTTCAGCACAATCACTATGGGCGACGCCCATGGACTGTCTGAGAACGCAATCAGACCTGCCTTCAACAGTCCCTTCAACAACTCGTAGAGTTTCTCGAGATGTCGGAGCGGTATCCGTCGGGCTCGTTGTTTGATTGGCGCGTGACCGTTGACGTCAATGTCGCAAACCACGCCATAAGCAGGCGGTGGTAGCGCGTTTCCACTTGCAATCATGATCTTTTCATGTTTCTTCAGCACCGCAATCAACCGCGCTTGCTGGTCAGCCGACAACCGAGGATTCATTACGTTCGTAGCCGCGTAGTCAATTGTAGTTTGCGACTCCTCGGTCAAGTCGGGGAGGAAGGCTAATTCCTTAGCGTAATCTTCCAGTCCAATGTCGCTTGCGTGATGTTCGAAGTAATTCTGGTCGCCCCTTTCCTTGGACTCATCTCCTTCAGTGGTTAGGACTCTGGTTACCGAGATATAGGTGGCATCCAGAGCCGCCACTGCGTCGTCATTGTCAACTTGATTCTTCGTTTGAGTATTCGGTAGGGTGCCCTGTCGATCCAGCGCTGCCTCGTGATGCTTCTGTGAGCCACCGATAATTCGTTCGCCGTTTTTGTTCAGGAGGTTCATCTGCAGCGACATCACCATCATTTGGGGAAAAATGAACTTTTGTCTCCACAAGCTGCGGTCACGCTGGGCTCCTGCCCAAGGTTCTGCAAACGAGTATTCGGTGGACTATCCAACACCTTCGTCGGCGTCTCCAGTCTCTCTAGAGAGCTCACCGAGTGTCGTTTGCAGTTGGAGGGGCTCCAGGGTCGTCTAGACTGGCCACAACCTGCGTTTTGCTCGAAGTATCCAAAATCACTCCAAGTCATCACTCAAACCTGCGTCCTGCGCGTTCCGCTGAGCCGATTCGCTCAAGATTTTGTCCCAACGCTGAGCACATGTCAATCGTTCGGCTGAGTGGCCGTGCGAGTACTCGGACGGCCTAGTTTTTAAGCGCTTGGGCAGCTGGTAATGTGTTCAGACGGCTGAGAATCAAGCCATTTTCGGTAAAGCTCGCATTCCAACGCGAACACATCAGGGTGCCGAGAGCCTTCGTGAGCTAGCACCTGCCAGTCTCTGTACTTCTTGGAATCCACACGCACGTATCCTTCCCCGTGGCAAATCTCCAATGGGAACCCATAACGCGAGCGGAGTATGGGCGGAACAGCTCACAAGTCGTTCAGATATGTTCGTCACTCGTATGCGGTCGGGCTTCCCATCACGGCGAAACTCCGTTACCGTCGGTATTAGCTTCTTTGTCCTTCGAACCCAGAAATCGTGGGTCTCCGACGACGGTTGCTTGCGTTTCAGCCGATAATCCATCCACTCATTACCAGGGATATTCAACACCTGATCCGGACCCCCATTGATGTGGGTGCCGTATTCTTCAGACTCGGCCATGTTACGAGTCTTGATGAGGGGAATCATCGCCTCGTTAGGCAGCCGAGCGGTGCCATGGAACAAATCCAGCCGGATACCAGCGGAATCATAAAGTCGGTTCCCAGCACCACTTCTACACCAGCATGGTGAGCCATCACCCACATCTCGAACTCGTACACCGTATCCCAGCCCAACGTAATCTTGACGAGTACTCGTCTGGTGGTTGATACCTTGCCTTCACTTATTCCCTGCACGTCGAGACTGCGACCGTGGTCTGGGACGTCCTTTAACTTAACTTCTTGGCATAAGTATCAGAGATCACGCTGACATTGGCTCCACTATCAAGGAGAATCCTCGTTCGCGTGTCATTTATCGCTCCCTTGATGAGCGCACGCATTCTGATCCGTCGGTCAAACTTCTTGGCCGACCACCACCCCAGTCTCTCCCCGGGGTTCAACTTCATCACCTTGGAGTGCCTCGGTGACTCGACCGAGTACTGAACAGCACTCGATACATAGTTTGAGTCATCGGTAGAGCTTCCATCGGCTCCAACACATCCAGTTACATTCACATCACCTCCACCGAGGGTTGAGTCCCTCTCCTTTTCCGTATCCGTCGTTTTCACATTTGAGTTATCGTTCGCAGGCCATTCGCACTCCCCATGTAGGCGTAGATACAATCTGCGTCTACCGAGGGTTCGGCTAACTGTGGCAGCCCGATAGGGACCAACCCAGTTGTAGTTGGCGGGCTGCCTAGTTTAAATGGCTGCCTTGGATGACGGTTTGAAGGTCGGAAGGGAGTTCCTTCTTGGTACCTTCGGTGCGCACAAACTTGACCAGATCTCGGAAGTTCTGGTAAAGCTCGCACTTTCCAGGCTCATGAACTTGCATGCAGAACTTGCAGCGCTTGAAGCAGCGGTGGGCTGAGTGCCCCATACCGCCACAGGCGGAGCAAGGTCCGTACTGTTGGCGACGGTCGTCTCTGTTGAAGTTGTTGCCGTCGCGTCGATCGCGATTGAATCTTCGGTCGCGGTCGGAAATGTCGCCTCTGGGTTGTCGGTTGTCGGACCGGGCGTAAGTGCCTTCAGCAGCTGTTTTGCGGTCATTTTCATTGGCCGCAGCAAGGCGACCATCTTCGTCAGCTGAATGTCCATACTGATCGCCCTCCGACTGGTCGGTACCATACTCATCTTGGCCTTCCTCGTTCTCTTCACGGTCTCGAACTGCGTCCGAGTATTCGGTAGCAGCATCCGTCGATTTTCGGCACTGTAATTCGGCTAATATATCCTTCAACGATGCCTCGGCGGGGTTACACGCGAGTATTGCGGAGTCATCACGTCTTCGGTCCGAATCGCGTCGATCTCGATTATCCCGACCTGATGACCTCCTATAGGAGTCCTCTCGACGCGGATCGCGGCCACTAGAGTAGCGATAACTCGACTCGCTCTTGGACATGCGTTCCTCGCCCTGCAAGATATCGTCAATGATTTCCTCCAATTCGTGAATATCGCGAACGCGAGTATGGTAGAGTGTATGGGCTACATGGGAGTCACCGCACGTGACCAGAAACTGTTGCACATGGCTTTTAGCATCACGTCCACCCTTCTCAAACTGCAGCCGAGCATTCCGAGCGAGGCCGTTCAGCCGGCTCAAGTAGTCACAGATGTGTTCGCCACGCTCACGCTTGGCCGAATAGTACCGAGACATGGCGGTCCGAGTAAACTGTTAGCAGTAATACCTAATGAAGGCATTGCTCAGCAACTTCCACTTGCGCTTCGTCTTCTTCGGAAGTTGACGGAACCAATAAATGGCTCCGTCCCGAAGGCTTAGCTCAAATGGGACGCACCACTTGTCGGCCTCAGTGTGAGTACCGGTCATTTCGTAAACGAAGGTCCGTAACCACTGCATCGAGTTCTCGCTCTTGTTGCGCGTACCGTGGAATGGTTTGATGCGATCGAGTGGTCGATGGGTAGCCATTTCAAGTCGTGGCGTTGGGTCGGCGTCGTTCATCTCTGTGATGTCAATCATTTGACGAGTCAACTCGTCGCGTGGGTCATCTTCATCATCTCCAAAGAAGAGCAAGTCCTCGTCACTGTCCGACGAGTCCTCGGACGCACTTCCCTTACGGCCTGAACTCGCTCGTGATGAGTGGAGACCACTCTGGCGACGACTCGACGTCTCCATGTCTTGCAGCGTGCGTTGAGTACGCTCGACCGAGCGCGGAGTCACCATATGCGAGTCTTGAAAATACGGCGAGCGTTCGGTTGACCCGAACGCACCTTGAGCCTTGCGTGGAGTCCTCGTTGGTGTTTGGGGTAGAGGGATCTTGGATGGGTCTTCAATATTCGGCGGCAGCCGAGCACTCGGCTGCACTCCATAGTTGATCCCGGTAACACCGAACACCTTGCGCAGTTTCTTCTTCCAGCGCTGTAGCTCGACTCCAGCTTCCGACGGTGTCATGCTGTCCAACAAGTCGGTGGCAGGATACGTCCTCGGCTGGAAGCCAAGCGACCACAACAGCCGAACGGTGTCATCGGTCACTTGGCGGACGCTCGTCGAGTTGACTGGCAGCTCGAGTTCCTTGGCCAAAGCTTGCCAGTTCGCTTGTTTGCGGGGATTCGACGAAAACAGCCGCATCCAGTCGTCGTTACGCATCTTCACAACCAGACGCTCAAACACCTGCTTGGCAGCTGGTGTATCCCCATTGATGGGAGGACGTAGGGCGGACATCACAGCACGCTTGGCACTCGCAGCCGATCGCTTCGAGTCCTCGGTGCCATCATAAAAATCGTCGTAATCAGGGTCCGGACCCCCAGCGTCCTCCATTTCGCTGGCGAGGTTGCGCGAAAGCGATCGCACACCTCCAGTCAGGCCAGACGACAGCGTAGCCGTCTCCGGCGTTGGCGCACCCATACCGGGCGCCGGCGTCTTCTCTTCATCATCTCAAAACCTTGATCCATAGCGTCTTGAGCGTCCCCGAGTCCTCGAAGCTGACCGAGCGCTCGGTGTCAGCCGACACCTTCGACGCTGATATGTCCGGACTTGAGCGTTCGGTTGCACGTCCGCTGGAGTTCATCGGGGTAGCTGGTACCGCTCTTGCTCCTTTCACCATGGTTCTTGGTTTTCTTCGCCTCTTGTTGCTCGTAGACTGGTAAAAGTCAATACAGAACTATTCACAAAAGTCACTAACTCTGTCCCGGGTCGCGGCACCAGTTGTGGTGTTGTAAAACCCACGTGAATCTTCGGTAGTAGTGTAAATAGCTTTAACCCACAACAAATAGTCTACCAGACCGGCAAACTAATAGTCGGGATGAACTCTGAAGGCCCAGACTCAGTCCCTATACCGGGCCAGACGTTGGACCGTGAATTCGCTAAGTACGACTTTCACCAGTAATACACCGCGCACAACTACCACGAGCACTCGGTAGTATGCGCTACATACTCACACAACCCCGTAGTCCCGACAGCGGAAGGGTACTAGGCCTTGTCTAGGCTTATACGGGGCGCCGAGGTAAAACCTCGGCTGGAAGCACTCAAATAAAGAGATATAGGCAATTCAGCCTTCACTCTATACAAACTCCCTATATAATCGGCCACACACTTTGGCCTTGCCAGGTGAACACTTCACAGCAATGCTCGGTGTTCACTGACGGGCATACCCACACAAACAAGCAAGTAGGCTCACCTAAAAGGTCTCCACTTCACTCTTCGTGTTTGGTGGAATATTCCAATCTGGTTATATGTCCTTTCGGACCTACATCCTACTATGTAACTAATTATGCAACTATACAATTATGTAATGAACTATGACCCGTTACGGATCTCTGCGCCTGTTCACCGAAGAGTCGAACCCCCATTGAGCGTCCCTGAAGGGCCACCGAATACTCAAAATAGCCACCGAGTTCTCGAAGGGTCACCGCGCACTCATTCAGGGTCGAACTTACGACCACCGGGAAATCCGCACTTAGACCCAGATAGGTTCGCACCGAGGACTCGGCAAAGTTCGGCTTCCACAATAGTGACTTCCTCGCTCGAGTGACCAGGTCCTTCAATATAGCCAATGAGTAGTCGGTCGTATGAAATACGGACCAATCACACCCAATAATATCAGCCAATCACAGTGTCGGATACTCGACGTTTCTCCGGAAAGCACGGCAGGTGCGTATCTCCACACAGTGAGAAACCGCTACACCACATTTGCGATCGTCGTGGCGCTGCTGCTGAAGAGTGTCATGTGGTGTAGGAAATTTCACTTGACTCCTCGGTAGTAGTTTAATAAGCCCAATCCCACAACAATACGTCCATTGAGACAGCGAACGATGTTTCAGGCTTAATCTGAAGACCCAGATTCAGCCCTGCACCGGGACAGATAGGACCTTGCTATCTCGCTTATACGAACCCACCTAATGTAAATTAACACCGTACTAGCACGAGCAGACGCTAGCAGATGCATACAACCACGTAATCCCAGCAGAGGAAGGGTATTACGTGGGCACCGAGCTCGCCTCGGTTGGAAGACAATCGGAGTCCGTACAGGCACTCACACAGGCGATATAGGCAATTCAGCCGTCACGCAATCTCCCGATATATATCGGCCAATCAAATCACTTGGCCTTACCAATGGATGAACCCTCGCTAGTAAGTTTCGAGTTCCCGACAGGCATAATCCACACAAGCACGCTTATCCAGACGCTTACCTAGAAGGGTGAAGCCGGACGTCACGCTTGTTGCTTGAGAGGAAGATTCTGTTCTGTTATTTCCCTTGCGGGATTATGTCCTAATTATGTAATTACTAATGCAAGTATACAAATATCAAGTGAAACGTGGTCCGTTATGGACCTTCTGCGTCTGATCAGACGTCGACCGATGTCTCGTCCATAGTTGTCCCATCTCCAAGAGTCACCGAGGACTCAGTCCGCTGACCGCCGAGGCCTCAGAGCCGTCCGTTCCCGATTAGGTACGGCCGAACCTTGTGAGGGTCGCCGAGGGCTCGTAAGTGCGCAAATCAGAACTTAGAATAGCCACCGAGGGCTCGCTAAGTCCGATTTCTTCCATAGATACCGTTGGGTACCCCTGGCCGTTGAACCCAATATACCCAACTTTGGGCATCCCTTGAGGCTTAGTTTGGGCTTGAATTCGCATTCAGCCCAATAGTGACCCATCCACTATAATGACTCCAGGACGTAATCAGGACCTAACGAGGCCTCGGTAGTGACGTATTTCCACCAATCACCGGCCGATATTGCTCCACAGCCTTTGACCGAGCCTCGTATGGCGTGTGACAGCCTCTGATGCACAAGCAACTGGCGCATCAAAATCACAGTTAGATCACAGCCATATCTGAACACCACATAGATGATCACATCGGGCTGATCTGCGATCTAATTGGAGTACAGCGGGAACAGCCGATCCAAGTATCCAGTTAACATCTGATCGTAGGATAGGAGTCAGGATGGGATCAATAGGTCAGATTGGATAAACATCAATAGAACCGAATTTGCCTTGTACTGCGCAAATGTCTTAAGAATCGCCAAGAACGGGAACTACATTGGCCCTGAGCCATATTGGAAGAAGACATAGCGGTAGATCTAGTGTCGGATCGGATAACTGGATAATATATTGACCAGATTTCCTCCACCTAGTCTACTGCTTACAAGTGCTGACCCTCGATCGGACAGAGTTTATTGCTTGGCTGTCTGATCGATCGGCTTCTCAACCACTCAAGATCTCGTCATAGGAGACGGCAAGCATCGTAAAGGAACCTCCCCGTAAAGGAACACTACGCCAAAGGCAACAACCCACGGCTGGATCAAGTCCTGCCGCCAGATCGAAGGTCGATCGACTCCCTTCCGATCTGGATCTATATCAGGACGCAGTGTGAAGACTTCCACGCTGCTCCACCCCATTCCCGTGTCCTGCCAAGACATTCTTCTTCGCAGATCGACACTTCACAAGTCATCAAGAGAGCAGATCCCGCCCACCTACGGGTACACAAGGTGAAACAGTTCAGCTAGATCACGGATCGCAGGAGTACCCCCTCCTCTAGTCGGTGTCTGGGCGAAAGTGGGAAGCTTGGATCGGGCTTTAACCAGATTTTGGCCGGTCCCGCTACACCACACCAAGGTTCGCTGCCCCCCTCTCTCTCTCTCTCTCTCGCTCCCTTGCCCACTTTGTGGTTGCGTGAGCCATGTGCGCAAAACACCATTCTCAGCGGTTATGGTTGTTGATAATCCGTAAAGTATCAAAAGCAGATTTAAACGCCCTGCGTTGGGCGTGTACAGCAGGTATGCCCGCAAAACGTTGACCATCTCTCCATTTTTCCGTATGGTCGAGCTTTCTGCCTCTGTCTTGGGTGGCTAGATATCGTGGGAATCCTGTTCGTGTTTCGCCGCCGACGCCGGCTTCCCGTACATTTCTCACCGCTGGTTCTGCCCTGCTCGTCAGCTAGACACGCCCATGACTGCTCCGACTACTCCTTGTAATTCAAGTATTCAGCCCTAACTCCACAGTCAAAATGAATGATGTTTCGGTCGGCTTTGGCGGTGCCATAACAAAAGGTCCTAACGAGTGGCCATCTCCGACGATGAAGCTGTACCCGCGTGTAGCGCACTGAGGTGACGAAGCTAGTGTCGGCGACAAGAGTGCTGGCCCGGACGCAGTTAGATTGCTGTCAGAGCTGACGTCGGCGCAGACAACACTGGTGCGCGGACGACACTAGTGCCCTAGTGTCGGCGCTGACAAAGCTGGTACCGACGAAGCAGGCGTGAACGAAGCTGGTGTCTTCGCGGAGAGCGATGGCGCGCGGACTGGCTCTACGGTCTCCATCACGAATTTATCTTTGCGGCCTCTGAAGATCGCAATACAATGCTGCCGATTATGGTCAATGAAATGCGCGGGGAGCGAAGTCTGTTTGGTACAAGAACGAAATTGTTCGTCATAGTTCTCGCACTTAAGTGAACGAACAGGCAAATTGTCGATTTCGAGCTCACCCACATTTGTAAGAACAGTGTTTTGGCCTCTTTTCAGTTCCACCTAACCTCTCTTCCTACCGAATTCCTCGAAAAGCTGTACCCCGCACACACAAATTGTATACTAAGTTGAACAACTTAGGGTGGCTGCTGTATAGTGTAAAAATTACAAAGTGTATACTTCTTTGAATTTTGGAGAGTTTTGTATGGATTCTTTGCTTCGCGGTTTAAACTCTTTAGGATTTTGAGCCAACGCCTGTTCCAAAATTCAAAGAATTTCGGGTTCCAGGCGTTTTCAAAAAAATACCCTTTTCCTAAAATCTGTAGCAGAAAGCTACAGCGACGGGGCGCCCGGATGATTCTGTGTCAAATTTTAATCATACCCAATATATTGGAGCATGACCAAAAATGGGCACCTTTTATTCTTGCTTCGTCTAAAAGCTGTACCCCTCGCACATTAAACCAATAGAAACCAATCATACTTGGCCTTATCCATCAGAGTCGCAGAAGCATTGTACGGAATAGCAAGCCTACAGCTCTGGATGGAGGCCTGAAGTACGTGGTAAAAGCGTACGTGGTGCGATCGGGGTGTCAAGCTTGCCATGTCGGCTACCTTTCGCACAGTGTCCTACGAATGTAGGACAAATACGTCAACAAGTGGGATTAACCAACACATATGTGTTGGTCTCGAATTGTCGTGCATCATCTTGAACGACGCAACGACTCTATATACGAGTTTTGATGGTTTGGTAGACTTCCCGAAGAATATGGCTGAACAATGGCAGATTGGTCAAATCGGGGTCTTCTTGTCTAGCTGTGCATCACGAAAAGCTCCGAAGATATCCATAACTATGAAGACAAAATTGCAAGCCGTCTTTCCAGATGACGCAGAAGTGATGGAAAACGTATGGAAGCGCATTTAGCACATCCTGAGCAGCGTGTGTATCACAAGCCTCTGGATACAGTGAAACCGGGTAGTCTTCGAAGGTGGGGTAATATCCAACGAACAGAGTGTCCAGGAATTTTGGACTACAGAAATCCGACAGCTTCGAGCTCTCGCAAAGCGAGAATGCAGAAACGCAGAAACGAGAGTACAAGGTGCTCAACAATGGTTGAGAATCCAACTACTACTTAAACAACCAAGAGAGTTGCCATCAAAAGTGGCCAGCAAGACCCCACTGCAAATGAACAGCTTTTGATGCAAAGGCTTAGACATACCAGATTTCTTGTCGATATAGAAAGTCTGTCTCTCTCTAAGATTTCCCGAAGAAACTGAAGCTGCTGGAAGGTCGCAGCGACTTTTAGTTTAAAAACGCATAGCAAGACGAAACATGCCCGAGGCTGTGAAGAACGACACCTCAGCAGAGGTCACGGAGCAGGAGTACCGCAAGATCTCGTCGCGGCCGCATCTTAAGCACAACGACATGACGGCGGAGTTGTGCACTGAGACCATTGAGATCATCACCATGGCGTGCGACAAGCACGTGCCCGTTAAGAACTACGAGGCTGCAGCTCAGCTCATTAAGCAGAGTATGGACAAAAAATTTGGATCGTCGTGGCATTGCTTCATCGGTGAAGGCTACGGTTTCGACATCAGCTACCAACAGCGACACATGCTTTACCTCTACGTCGGTGAGATCGGCGTGCTCGTGTACAAATGTTAAGCGACCGCTAAATAAACCAATCCGCCGACTTCGTTACTTTTCACTATTGTATTCGTGCACTACGTCGATTCTTCATTCGCTTGAAACTCTTTATAGCAGACTGGTCTTGCTGGGAAATGCTTTGCGCAGCTCCATTTCTTTCGCTGAGAGTTGAATCTCTTCTGGGTCTTTCTTGTCCCTCGCTTCCAGCGCTTTCACAAACTCTTTACTCTCCAACTCGGCTAACTGCAGTCCATACTGATGGTTCCGCCTCGTAACTTCGTCCTGACCGGCATCTTGCCCTTCGTCTCCATGCGATCCACGAGATCGAAGTGTCAGTGTCGTTCCACAGCCCAAGAGCACGACGGCGTACAGACCGGCGCTGATGTAGCAGTTGAGCTCCGCTGTACTCGCGTCCACGTGCAGTCCACGCACAAACTCTGGTTGCCAACGCAACAGCAGGCCAAGTAAGGACAGAAGCACTATACCAGCCGCAGATAGTGCCATTCCGGCGCGTAGGGAGCTCTCCATGCGGCTTCAACTTCAGCTGTCTCGTCCTAGAGACCAAAACTTCAATTGCACCAATCAGAATGGGCGTACCCATCTCATCTGATATTTATTTACTCGTCCTAATGCTATTCACTTTCCTTACTTCTACTCCCCACTTCGTTGCTCGGCACAATAATGCGACTTTGTTCCACCACGGCGCGCGTCGTGAGCTTACATCCCTTAGTGCACACTAGATGGCGCCTTGTGGTCGCGGAAACTCTTGAGCTCAGCAAGACGTACAAAGCGATGGTAGATCAGAGGGTGCAACTGGCTTAGTCTCCCAGGATTCTCGGCAAAACAGACGAAGAGTGTTTTGATAACCGCAGTAATCACTTGTGTCGCCAGCGAAATGGTCGTGTAACAAAGCGTGAAGGCTGCCAACGTGAAAAAGTGACGTGGTTCGATCCCCCAGCCAGTGCCGACACAGTCAAAGCGCTCATTGAGCCCGCCCAGCCGTTCCCACCGAGCAGCAGGATGCGGCTCGTCAGGTCGTCATCAACAATAGCCTCCACGCCATGATGCTCGATGAGCCTCCAGGCATCTTGTGCGGCCACGTAGTACGGTTTGTTGTAGCCGGCGATGTGCACGAAGGAGTACTTGTGGTACGTGCGGATGAAGTGCTCCGCTCGTTCGGACCGCAATGACATGAATCGTCGTGAAAGCACCGACTCGTCTCGTCGTGCCCAGCGCAGTGCATTCCACACGATATGTGCTAGCGGGCACAGCAGGGAACCAATACAGATGGAGCCAAACGAGCTTGACATTGCGCAGCGCGCGTAGTGCAGCACTACCTTTCGATCCATGTTACTTAAACTCGACGTCTCATCCCCGCTTGCGTCTGGCTGATCTTGGCCGGCAGCAGCCGCAACGTCATGGTCTGAAACGTCTCCGCGGATATCTGGCGAAATCTCGGACGATTCATTGCGGTAATACCAGATCATCGTTGTGCCGGATGTGATGATCGTCAGAATATTCTTGAAAACGTTAGACATCCAGTAGAAGTGGAAGACCAGATAAACCATGGACAAACTCCAAGGTGACACATCATGGCCAATAAAACCAATCGTCGTACAGATCCAGCTTGCCCATATGGTGTACGCCACCAGTGTAGCACACGTGGCCAATCCAAGTGCAGGATATGCCGCCAGAAACTCCACCACCAGCTCAAAAGCACGGCCACAAAGTCCAACCCCTGCTTGGATCGAATATACCATACCATATCTACCAACACAGCTGAACTGCACACTATCCCCCAGAATACACCGTCGCGCGAGTCCAGCAATACCAGCATGGCTGCAAGTGCTGTGAGTCCCCCACGGAGAAGAGGCACGAGCCCTGCACAAAGCGTAGTTTGGAGTGAAAGATAAATAGCAGAAGCCAACCAAGAGAAAACAAGACGTTCACAACACTAAGCGAGCGCAGAGCCACGGCCACATCTGCGCTGTCCTGTGTGTTGTTGGGTTCACCCTGAGAGTCTGGCGAGGGCTGCAACCCTCCGACGACGTCGCGACGTTCGTCTTCCAACTGGTGCTCATGCTCCCCGTCGTCTCGGAGGCTCCCAGTAGCCAGCAACGCCACGATTAAATGCAGAGCAAAGAGACCAATGAACGGAACGTCGCGGAACATAAGTGGCGAGTGCAGAGAAGGCAGCGGGCGCTCTCCACTGGCACTGTCCGTCATGGACAGCGGGATGAGCTTGGAGGCGGAGGCCAGATCGTAGTCCTCGTCGTCCTCGTCGTCACGCTGCACCGTGGGGAAAGCGCCAAATCCTCCATGGCCGCGACGGGCGATGTGGGCGCGTCTGGGCGCTGGTCGTTGGCGTCATCGATAGCGATGCTTGACGGCCTCGACGCCATGTTTCTCTCTTGCGGTTATTATTATGCGCAACAGTATTTTAATACAGTATGGACATTTTTGTAAATAGTTGTTATATTTACAATTTGGTGAGTGAAGAACAGTGAGTCATGCTCGCTGCATCTTTGAGAGCGAACTGATGTCGAAAAGTAAGGAATTTCTCCAAATCCACGCCTGCGTTCTCCGCGCCAGTCTGTATGAACAGACGAATCGTAACGCGTTCTTACTGTGCGGGTATCAACTACGGTAGCACAACTTGTGTGCGTGGCGAAAAATATGGTTTTACTGTGCCATAGGTAGCCGCCATCACGAAGAAGCCGAGCGCTTTAGCATCCGATTCTGATCTTCTTTTAAGGCATCGTGCAGCGCGGTGTTGGCAGCGCTGAAGTTTTCCCTACTCTTGCATTTCTGGCAAGTCGAACGTGTTGCGGGTGTCGTGCAAGTCAAGAACACGACGGTTTTTTTACCAATCAAATGAGGTAAAAAAATGTAGCCACCTGTCGTCGTCATCTCGCACCACGATTTCCATATACAAACTCTCATATAAGCGCAAGAAGAGACACAGCTCAAGCAGGAATCAAAAGCCCCTCTTCACTCGGCAATAGACTCGCTTTTCTCACGCCCATCCCAGCCATGGCCAGCTTCGACGCCATCGACCTGCTGCTGCGCTACGAGACGCCTCTGGTCAAGGACATGGAGGCGGACGATGACGTTCTCGAGTGGGTGGCCGCCTATGTGGGGAGCGACGCGTTCCAAGAGGCCATCGACGGCTTCTGCGGAGCCAACGCGAGCTATTTCTCCATTCTTTTGACCAAAGGAGGACCCTCGGCTGCTGATCTCGACAAAGTGGAAGGGTGCGCTTTGAACTATAGCGCCAGCCAAAGAAACTGCTGCTTGTATTTACCCCCACTCTCTTTTTTACTTTTATTCTTTGTCAACAGGAAGTGGAAGGAACTGCACGAAGCGTTCATTGACACAGCCAACGCCCACATCGAAGCGTTCCTGGTAGAGCGAGGCTTCACAATGGACCAGTACAGCAAGCGCTGTGATGAGGAAATTGCACTGTCAGAAGAGCGGCAGCGACACACGAGACTGAGCTTTTTGTGCAGATTTTATTGGCCTGCTGTGAGTACGAACAGTTTCTGAACCTGATGAAGCGTGTGGCGGATCCAGAATATTATGACAAGAAGGAACTGCAGTATGAAGCAGAGAACCTCGTGTATGAGGCGGAAGAGAAAGGATCTTCAAATGCCGAGAGAGCGGCGGGCGCACAGGCCTTCCTGGACTTTTTCCAGGCCAATCCAGACATCTCCCTGGACGAACTCACACAGGAATTCCAAAAGAAGATGCAGTTCACGTGAAGCGCGTCATCCAGGAGAGCACACCTGTTTGTATCATGTACCGAGTCCAGTCCCGTAGTTTCAGTAGACGCACCCACCGAGAGAGAACCAGGGAGGCAACAGGAGGTCTGGAAGGCTTACGCGAGAGAGCATGCGGCAAGCGTAGAATCAAGTGTCTACTTTGAAAATGTAGCTGTGGCAGACAAGAGCAAAGCGAAATCGAATTGAAGATTGGAGGAAAAAAACTTGCCATCAACTGAAACCGAATTGCTGACTAAACCGCTTCAACTAGTAAGTTAGCATTTGCTGAGTTTGTTCACGTCAAGCGAGTTACTAGTGGGCTGTCCAGGGTAATATCAGCGTGGATACAGCACACCACTTCCCCGTACAAGATTTCTGTGCGGGTTTCATCGTCGAAGCCATCACTGATAGCCCCTGATAACAGGCAGCACAGATCTCACATGGAAAGCTCTTTAAATCGTGCTCGAGCAGTGGTGCTCAAACGATCAATGCCGTCTCCACCTGCTATCTGACCGGTTCTCTCGAGTTCATTTCTTGAATAGCTAGGGCGAGGTAAATCCCCTCAGGTCCTCAAGCCTCCTCTCGTCCGAACCAGTTTTGCTGTTCTGCCAAATATTGCCGCATAAACTCACAAAGCACGACTTGGGTAGGTTTCACAAGCTCGAACAATCGTAGGAAGATAACCAGGTCTCCTTCGGACAGCTCGTGATGCGTCATTTGGCGTTAAGCTGAATGTGATTCTCGACTCAATTTGGAAATCAATTTGGAAATGGCATTTTTAAGGTCGCGAAAACCCCAAAGCCTTTAGGCGATCAGACGGAATTTTCAACACACGCGGCGCAAGGACTTTCGTCCCCATGAGCTCGTTAATGCAGCTTAAAGCGCAGAACGAAAGCAGACTAGCGGTGCGTTGCTATTAGACCAGTGCGGTCTCATTCGTGAGCAAATCCTTGTCACGCACGTGTCATTGCTTAAACCCGCAGGAAGAGAAGCGGCTGATTGATCGGCGGCGCAACGTTCTAGTCATGATGCTACAGCACTGCGTGGAGAACGGGTATCTGCAGACAGCCGAGAAACTCCAGCATGAAGCAGGCCTGGCACTTTCAAAATTTGAAGTTGTCGAAAACCTGGATCTGCTGCGCATTGTACAGGTATCCCGACATACATGTACGATACCGAGCCGATCAATGAGTGACCTTGTCGTCACCTTTTGTGCCAGGAGTATGAAGATTTCCAAGAGATCAAGTTCGGTAAACGACCCAAACTTGTTCGTCGATTGTCACCGGACGGACAAGAACGACTTCGATCTACGAATGACAAAAAGGCTGCTGCCGCTGCGAAGAGAGCCCGCAGGAATGAGTACTCATCACCGCACATGCCAACGGAGGCCCGCGTTGAAAACAATGTGGCCATGAAAGTCATGCACAATAGCGCCAACCACTCTAATGAAGTAGCTGGGTCTGTAAAACCTAGCAAAAGAAGCATCCAATCTCCAGAAGATGATTCATCGGTCGATCTCGGCCTGGTCGGGCAGAAGCCAGCACAGACATCAAATCGAAACGCAAAATTCAACAATGACAAGAAGCCACCACCAGCTGACGAGCAGTACAACGATGACAGTATTGAGGAACGTCTTCTAAAGCCGCTGCCGTCATTTGCACACGACTCGGAGCTTCGACCTCTGGCAGAGACTATTACTCGAGAAATCTTCCAAAGAACCCGGACGTCCGATGGGAGGATGTCATCGGCCTGCAGGAGACCAAACGGCTGCTGAAAGAAGCTGTGGTGATGCCACTCAAGTACCCGCAGCTATTCCAAGGGCTCCTATCACCTTGGACCGGTATCTTGCTATATGGACCACCAGGAAACGGAAAGACTATGTTGGCCAAGGCCGTTGCAACCGAATGCCGCACGACCTTCTTCAATATCTCAGCCTCCTCTATCGTAAGTAAATATCGCGGCGACTCGGAGAAGCTCATCCGCATGCTCTTTGAGCTGGCACGACATCACGCCCCCTCCACGATTTTCCTGGACGAGATCGACTCGATCATGGGCCAGCGAGACAGCGGTGGAGGAGGCCAAGAGCACGAAGCGAGTCGCCGCATGAAAACCGAGCTGTTGATCCAGATGGACGGTCTCGCCAAGACCGACGACGTGGTCTTTGTTCTAGCAGCTAGTAATTTGCCGTGGGATTTGGATGCTGCAATGTTGCGTCGACTAGAGAAGCGCGTACTCGTGGGCTTGCCGTCGTTGGAAGCTCGCCATGCTCTCTTCTCCATCCTGTTGGCGCCCTACACCCCGAGCGACTTTGATTTTGACGAGGCTGCTAAGCTGACTGAAGGATACTCTGGCGCCGATATTAAACTAGTGGCGAAAGAGGCATGTATGGCTCCAGTTCGACGACTCATGGAGAGATTAGAAGCGACAGACTCGACTCTAGATGGCAGTAATCAGAGGCAAGACGTAGCTGCAACAAACTGGAGCGTGATGCTCGGGCACGTACAACCTGATGACATGGTTATGGCATTACAAAAGACCAAGCCATCTGCGCAACAGTTGCTGAGAAGATACCAGCAATGGCAAACCAAGTTTGGTTCCACGTAGATACCAGAAAGATGCAACGCACAGCTAGGCTTCAACCACAGTAGGCTGTGTATGAACCCCTGTTCTTCGTCACCAACGATATGCTTCTTACTATGGTATCTTCAATAAATGCAAGGCAACCACGTACGCAGCAGCACAACCGTAGGAATTTGACGCATTCAATCCGAGTGATGTAGCTGTCTGTACCTTAGTGCCCTCACACTCGAGTGAGCCCCCACTCAACTACAGTAGTTCGCCAAAATTGTCCCGTTTCGTGATTACATGGCACTCCCTCCAGCTTAGCTTTTTCACGTCCTGGGTTACAAGCAATCGCTGCGTAGATCGCTCCTGGTGGATCGGAATTTTGCGCGTGGCTGCCTCAGTCTAAGTTGAAGAGATTGTGGACAGATTTACAGGCATAATCAGCAACCAACATCACCTCGACGTATCACAACAATAAACCTCCTTCCTCTGTTAAGCTAAGCATAGTTTGTCGTATTCACCTGTGAATCTAAAAAGACGCATACAGGCCTGTTTGTAACCTACACTACGGGAGGTCCACGAGTACGTAAACCTCGACCCCAGCTCGTTTCCGTTTGACCAGTGCAGTGCTGAAGTTCTTCAAGGCGAACTCAATGCAGATTGAATCCCCAGGGCTGGCAGCTTGGATATGATCCAGTATGTGGGTCTGCTGGGTACGACTAGCCTGGTCCATTGCCATTTGGCTGAACGCATCACAGCAAGCCGGTCCCTTGGAGCGAGTCAAAAGTGGGCACCCATTTTCCCCACTTCTTCATAAGACGCAGCAACTCGAGCAGGTCACGAGGTGCGTTCTCCTTGGGTCTCCTTTTGCGGTTGAAAGCGATGGATACACGAGCTAACGAAATCGTAAGAAAAGACAGAGTTAACACTTTGTCAAGACGAGCGCGACGGAGCGGCCTCAGTGGCGGTCGCTGTCCTGGACTTGGGCGGCATCAGAGTCCAAAGGAGAGAGACATAGGCAAAGAGATGAATACGGGATGCGTGCGCAATTGCAGTCGATAGATACCAATAAAACCGTACTTTAACAAAGTTGCTAAGTTGCTTGTTGAAAAAAAACCTTAAGGTTATTTAGTTTTTCCACCAATTGGATAAATGGCGCGCTCTGATTGGTCATAATTCGCCGTCTCTGATTGAATGGACGGCGTCGCCGCCGTGTCGGCTGGCCATTCCTCGCACTATCACTGCACTACCTCATCGACATCTAACCGAAAAATGGTAAGGCTGCTAGGCTGTTCGGTAGTGCTGGTCGCTCGCAAGGAGACATGAGCCGAGAACGTTTCACTGGTGGTCTGTCTACTAGACCATCTTTAATGCCAAAGAGACTAATCGAAGGGTCCGATGCTGTTGTTGATTGCTTTTTGTAATAGGATGCCCCTCGTGACTACATGCTGGCTAAGGTCGTGAACGTCCTCGGACGCACCGGCAACACGGGTAACGTGACCCAGGTGCGCGTGGAGTTCCTGCAGGACGACAAGCGTAAGATCATCCGTAACGTCAAGGGCCCCGTGCGCGAGGGCGACATCCTGTGCCTGCTCGAGTGGGAGCGTGAGGCTCGCCGTCTGAGATAAGCGCAGACCAAGGCAGCTCCATCCACGCCTTCTTTTGGCTGCAGTGACGAGCGAATGGCGGCGACAGATAGGTACAAGTGGAGAGAGCAGGCGGCGTGGCGTTTTTAGCGGTGATCGTCGTCCTTTTGATACTCTTGCCATCGACACCGTTGACTTTCGCCCGATAAACTGCAGCGTTTGGATTTCTATCACTTCAGAAAGCGGCAGGACCGGAAAAGGACGCCAGTCTTTGGTTTAATTCGCGGTAATATTTCGATGAGATCAAACTGGCGCGCCGGTGTGCGTTGCGTGTGTTGTCACTTCTGGGAAATTGTTGATTAGAAAACAGGGTCCATGAATTTGCGGCGTATAGAATCGATTTGGGACGTTATGCAGCGCTGTTGATTATGTTGATGCATTCCCTCTCCTCCCGGGTATTGCGGTGGACAAGATCAAATAGGTCACGGTCATCGATCTCCTTCTCTACTCTACAGCAATTTTACGCCGCTCCCATTTCTTATCAATCAGACAGATTGCCACTACTACGTGTTATCAATACAAAGTCCCAACGCAGGTTCTTTCAACCCCGCACCGTTCAAGCGCAACAGGCAATTCACCATCCGCGAGATGAATAGAAGCCTAACTTCTTCGGTAACTGAGTTCGTGGGGTCAGCGCACGCCATGGTAGGTGAAGACTCACAAAGACTTGTCGGACCTTATACACATTCCCAAACGTTAATGACCTTGTCGATTCCTCCAGAGATGATCAAAGGGAGGCTCGGGTGGACGTCCAGACACGTCACAAAGTGGCTATGTGCCTCGTCAAGAGTCCGTACGCATCGACCAGTCTGCATGGCAATTGGCACACTCCATCAGTGTGTGCTTCTAATTCTACTCGTATACACAGCAGGCTTACCTCAATGTCGAAAACACGGATGGTCTTGTCCTCCCCAGCGCTGAGAGCATACTTGCCACTCGGATGGAAGCGGACTTCGCGCACCCAGTTCTCGTGACTCGCGAAGAGCATAAGCTGCATGCCACTGAAGGCTTCCCACAAGCAAACAGTGCGATCACGAGATCCAGATAGGAGAAACTTGACGCGGCGTACAGCGGCAGTAGCGATAGCCACTGCTCCCGTAGGCTCCCCTGCAGAACTACTGGCGATATCGTGACTGTTGGCTTCTGGAGAGCCATTGCCGTTGGCAGGAGTAAACGCACCGGCAGCCGTAAGTTTCTTGGCGTGTGTCCGTTCAATAAACTGCTCTTGAATGCCCGTCTTCGCGAACATTACACTCTCCACGACATGCTCGTGCTCACGGATGGATTGCAGCACGCGCATATGCTGGAGATCCCAGAAGAGAATGGAACGGTCGTTCCCACACGAGGCCAAGTAGAGGCCATCATCACTCACAGCCACATCTCGCACCCAGTCGCTGTGGCCCGCGTTCAGGGTGCTGACGCAATACCCCGTTGACAACTCCCACACCTTAATCGTGTTGTCACGCGAGCATGAGAACAGGCGGTCACTGGCAACACCGCCCTCGCGATCGGGACCGAACACGACACCGCAGACGTTGTGGTCATGCCCTCTTAGCGTACGGAGACACTCGTAGTCTCCATCGCTAGAAAAGTCCCACAATTTGATCGACAAATCCGTCGACGTCGAAGCCAGCAATGCTCCTGAGCTATTGAAAGCCAATGCCTGTACAGGGTTCGTGTGGCCCTTGAGCGTGCGTTCATACTCGCCCGTCTCAAAGTCCCAGACTTTGATCGTGGCGTCTTCACTGCCAGACACCAGGACACTAAACACCGGGTGGAAAGCCACACAGGTGATAGGCGAGCGATGTCCAGTGAGTGAAAACTTGGCAGGGGACCGAGGCAGGAACTCGGTGCGTTGACGGCCCCCAGGACGTCACGACGGCTCAGGACTCCCCCAGTCTGCTGTTCTCTTCCAGCTGCACCACTTTTGTCTCTAACTCCATCACTTTTCGCTGTAGTCTGATGACGGACGTCCACTTTTTCTCCAGCAGACCTGCGTGTTTGCCGTCGCTAGACTTGGTCACATCTGCCTCTCTCTCGAAGGCGGCGGCAGTCTCAGCGAAGCGTTCGCCCATGCCCACGAGGTAGTCGAGCATCGCCTGATGGCTACAGTAGGAAGAACGTTAGAGGAGGAAACAGAGATGCGCACACGCACAACACGTACAGGTCCTGGCGCTGCTTGTCCGTGAGCACCATGTCGATGGGGGACTGGAAGGGAAGAAGCCCGCTGGTCTAAATGTAGGTTCCTCGCCAAATAGTCGGACCAAAACTGGGCTGACCAAACGTCCCTTTTGTTTTCGAAATGATCCCACAGCGACCTATTTCGGACCAAAAGACGGTCAGACTATCATATTTGGGTCAAAGATTCAGCCAATCACAGGTTGGGATCGCTTTTCGGACTATAAATGAAAAAGGGCTGATTGGTCGCTCGTAATTGGTCCTCCGAGTCACAGGGAGCCATGTGATCCAGCGCCCATGTCTTGGTCGTCGATGACACTGTCTTGGACAAATTCAACCGTTTGGTGCAGGGCAGCATTAAATGCACAGCTTCGAAGACCGATGTCGTTGCCGGCTGCAAGTGCAGCGTTCTGGTTGAGGTACTTGGCTTTTGGCGCAGACACTTCTACAACGCGGTTTCATCGCTGGACGGGATCGACCAAGCCGGCGGCGACAAGAATGTGGCACCAAATCGGCTGGTCGAAGTAGCATTTAAGGGTGGGCAACGATCATAAACCAACGAGAAAAAAATCAAAGCTTTTCCGGCCATATGCAGTGTGTACTACGCGACCGGAACACTTCTCGCCATTTCTCAATCGTTACCAAACCCGGTGGACGACGCCATCGCCTGCACGAAGATCGCGATGCGTCTTGTCGATCCGTCGATTGCTGCTTGACTGCTTGTTTGCCAGATAAGAACGAGCCATCTCTGTGCTTTCGGCGGAGTACGAAGTGATGTCGACAAGTGTTCAACAACTCGACGCCTCGGTTTGTGGACGAGAAGACATCGCGATTCACGCTGTTGTGTCAGCGCAGTGGGGTTTTGCCTGCTGTTAGCGAGCAGCTTCGAGCAGATGGCGGTACAGAAATGGCAGAGTAGCTCGTCTGTGGTAAACGTGTACTACTTGTCATAATTCAGTACATCTCGTGTCAGATACTATTATCACTCGTCAATTGATCCCGACTCGAGCATTATCAACTGAGTTATGGTAAAATGACTTTCTGATAGATGTCGTTGCTTGGAGGGCGGAAGTCCAGTCGCAGCGTGACCAGATGTCGAGTCATCTGGCGCTGGCGTTTGCCCACCGCGACTCGGTGTCGAGGCATCGGGTGGGTGTGCACGCCGGCGCAACAGCTTCATTCACCAAGTTTCCCACTGTCCGAGAAGCCTCAGCAGCTCCTTTCTTTCGCCCGCAGCACCAATGGTTCGAGTTCTTGCTTTTGCTGGCGCCTCCGCGGTGGTGCTCGCCTCTGCCTCCAACGCCTTCACCGTAACCTTCACAAACGGGTGCTCGAGTGACATCGAGCTCTACACGCGTTTGGCCAGCGTCTACACGGACGAGAGCGAGACTATCGCGTCCGGAGCGTCGGTCGACAGGACCATCGAGAAGGGCTACGAGGGCCACTTCCGCAACGGATCGGACGACGCTGCTACGCTCGTTGAGTTTGCCACTATGGGTGACCTGGACCTAGCGTGGTATGACATCGGCATCATCCCGCCGCGCCTCGACTCGGGCTACGAGTACTGCTCCAGTCTGGACGAGTGCAAGGCGCACTCGGACAGCGGCATCGGCTACAACACACCCGTGCAGGTGACCCCCACCTCCAACACGAACGGCGACAACTGCCGCGAGATCACGTGCCTGGCCGACGGCTGCGCCGACGCGTACAACTACCCGAAGGACGATACCAAGACACACTCGTGCAAGTTCGGCACGGACTTTATTGTCACTTTCTGTCCGTCCGGCGATGGCTCACCAGTACAGACAACTCAGTCCTCCAGCTCGGGTTCGTCTACTGAGCAGACGGCACAGGAAACCACCGTGCCGGCGACAGAGGCCCCCGTTACGGAGGCCCCAGCTACGGAAGCCCCAGTGGCGCAGTCGACCGCCGCCTCGGACGATGGCGCTGGCACCGTCCACACCCAGGACGACGTTGACGGTGAATCGGACAACTCGACGCCTGCCCCCACGACTGCGAGCCCAGAAGTCACTCCCGCTGCCACCCCGGCTGCCACCAAGTCCAAGTACTGCGTGTAAGTGTCAAGGTGCATCCCGTCACGCCCTGAAGTAGGGCTACTCTTTTTGACTAGCTGGTTGTAGTATTTCCGTGCACACATAACGTTTGGCGGCATTAGAAATCCACTACTACTCATGTACACTATTACCACTCCGTTCAATCCTGCGATAGCATTTTGGCGTAGTGAATGCACACGGAAGGAGTAGATCGTCTATGCTGGGAGTCACAGCCTGGCGATGTGATCTATCATTGACCGAAAGTCTTTTCAGCGAATCATCTAGGGCCCGTTCCAGGTTTGCGTTGAACTTGGGCTTTATTCTTCAACTAGACGCAAGCCGAATTATGGCAGCCCTGAGTTCTGCGTCCAAGCGTTTGGGTCGGCTCTTGCCCTCCTCCAGCGTGCTGTTCGTGTGCGATATCCAGGAGGTTTTCCGTGGCAAGAGCTACCAGCTTCCCACCGTCATCCACGGCACCAACACTATGGTATTAATTAGACAATGATATCTTCCCCCTCCTGCTGCCTTCTCACTCTTTCTTTTCTATTATTGAATGGATTGTTACTGCAGGTGTCTGCCGCTAAGATACTGAACTTGCCCGTGGTGGTGACGACTCAATATGGCTCTCGGCTGGGCAACACTGTGAGCGAAATCTCCAAGAACTTGGAGGACGTCAAGGACGTCAAAGTGTTCGACAAGATGAAGTTCTCCATGCTGGTGCCGGAGGTGGAGCACCATCTAGCCACCAACATGCCCCAACGCAAGTCCGTCCTGCTGTGCGGAATTGAGACCCACGTGTGTGTCCTACAGACGTGTCTGGACCTGCTGGACAAGGGCTTTGACGTACACGTGGTTTCGGACGCAGTGTCCAGCTCCTCGAGCTACAATCGCTCCATGGCTCTGGAGCGCATGCGCCAGTCTGGAGCTTTCATCACGTCTGTAGAGTCGGCCATCTTCCAATTGACCAACGACGCTAGCACCCCAGAGTTCAAGAGCATCTCCAAACTCATCAAGGAGCACCTCAAAGTGGAGAATGGCTTCGACACGGCTACAGCGCGAATCTAGCATGATGGGGGCATTACAGCGGCAATGGATCAGCAAGTTGTTGTGAACCAACCCTTCGCGTGCAAGCACACCACTCATCGATGTATGATGCGAATACAACCGTGAAAGGGTCTATGGTTATGTTTAATTTTGCTTCTGGAAGAAATGCAACAAAGTACTTTTGCCACGCGTCTTCTGACGAAGCTTTCGTGCACTGGTAGTAGGAGGCTTCGCTATCGGTCGTGGCCGCTTTCTAGATTCAGGGGCACTTTGGAGCATTGAGTTGGGCTTTGAGCCTGAGATCACTGGAGGACTCGATGATTGGGCTGGCCGTGAGTGCTTTGCTATCAGCTCCTTCATCGATGTTGCTGGAATACTCATTGTTTTCACCACTACCGCAGACAGCGAATCGGTCGTATTTTCAACAAAGCGGCACTTATCCGTTGAACTGCTGCGAGAAGCAGGAGTCAGAAGGTTCTCCAGCTTGTTGCTCGTTAAAAGCTGCGAATCTACCGACTCACTCGCTCGGTAGGTATTCACCAGACTGTGAAGTGATGCTTCGCGTTCGCGCGTTTGCGATCGCACTTTTGTCTCGATTTGCTCGGCTGTCATGACCGGAGCCGATCTGCGTTTTCTTTGGGTCGTGGCAACAAACAGCCCTTCCATACTATCATCAGGAGATACATCGGCAGTTGGTATGTCGCCTGTAGAACGAGATAATGCCACGTTGTAGGATGCACCACACCCATGAAGTCGGCCGGTCGAAGGTTGGAAGTCATTCTGTGAAGCAGGAGCATTTGACTCTGAAAAGCTGCGTAGCGTTCGAGGACTCAGGTCGCCATTGTAGATTCTCTCCACAATTTCACGCGAATGAACACGTCCGAGAAAGCTTGTCATCGAAGTACATGAGTGCAGATCTTGATGTCGCGCAGTTGAACTCAGCTCCGATTCATCAAGTGTTGCAATGCCCATGGACTCGCTCACAAGCTGTAAGATGTCGGAGAAACAGTTGCTGTGTCTCGCATTAATGAGGAATTCGCAGCTCCGTTTGTGAGGATTAAATACGATGTGATGGAAGAAGATGGCCTCTGCCTTCACAAACCGCTCTTTAAAGTCGGTCGGGATCTTCGTGCCTCCGCTTGCTAGCTTGCTGAGCAACCTCTGGACACGAAGATGGCCGGGGGCGCCGCGAAAGTTGAAGATATGCTTTACAGCCGTCTTCCCCACAGACACAACGTCATTGTGAGGTATGATTTGTCATGCACACTAGTGCGAGTACTTACAGCGAGTCCCATGTTCGGGAGCGAGTCAATAAAGTCGCAGCCAGCCAGGACACATACTTGAACGAGCATCCGCGTGGCCTCTTTCTCGCCTGACGTTAGAAAATGCATTTTCCTCAAGAATGTATTTGCTGCTCAAGAGTTCAGGAATACACGTCAACACTCTTTGTAAACAACGAAATTGTAGGCTGCCACGTACATGAACCTCTCGAATTCTTGTGAATAATGGAGCGAGACACAGCCTATTGCAGCAAAATTAAAGTAAGGCGGTTTAGTGAAGTTCATCTGACATAAGCATAAGCTTCTTCGTAATTGCTGTCACCTGGGCAGAGCCGTTATCATCCAGTTTGACGAGCACGGGGCTGAGGATACTGGCTGTAAGGCAGTAAACCACCACGTCCGAGTCCTCGGTAACGATCGCTGTCGCCAAGCCCTCTTTGCACATCCACACCATCTGAAAATGACGCACGCAGCAGTAGTTACGTGGGTTCCTTGCAGGTTGCGTAATATCAACATACTTTATGTGCCCCTACCTGCGCATCAGCCTCGAACGGCGCGACCACAAACGGCACCTTGGCAGCTCTCAACGCGCTCATGACGTTGGAGATGACTTCCGAGGTCACTGACACCGACTGTAGTCATGAGGATGAGCACAGCAAAAGTTAAATACTCAACACAATTGACTCGCCTGTAGCGACTACACTCCATACTCTTTGGAAATGCTGGTACGCTTGGCTCAGTTGTGACTGGCGATCAGCGCCTTGCAGTTTTTTCGATGCAGCCATGGACTCTAACGCTCGTTTGCGGTTTTCTTCTTTAAGACTCTGTCGTTTCTCGTGAGTGGAGGCCTGTCAAACAGCAAAAGTAGCAATACAAGTCGGTACAACTCCAGAGTAGACTGGGCTAACGCTGCTGTTGCACCTTGAGCGGCAGTCGCTGGCCGTCGAACACCAAGATGACTTTCGCCACTCCACAGCCTCGCACCATGTCCACTTTGCGCAGCATATAACGGACGTAAGTGTCCGTTTCCTCCCGGTGGACAGATCAAATGCACAGCCATAGCAACTACAGCAGACGTCAGCGTCACAACGAACCACTTCTTTCACTGGGCAAACACGTACGCTTTGTGTAGCCAAGAGAGGGCGTCCACCACAAGAGTTTGCCCTGCAAAGTGACGCAAATGCGTGTCGTCCACTGCGTCTTTGAGCTGTCGGAGGAATCCATCGACGCCCATTTTGGCGCGAGATGACTGTTTTAAAAAGCGATTTTGCGCTTTATTTTTTCAATTTAAAAAGTGAAAAACAATTGTAATAATCCCATCGACACGCCTGGCGTCACTTCTCGCTTCTCCTTTGTTCGCAATACTTATGCAGAACCAAGGACAGGGTGGTGCTGCACCAGGCCAAGGCGACGGAGACCTGCCTTCGTCTCTCCCTTCGTACATTCCTTCGTCCCAAGGTACAGCTCCTGCTGCTGCTGCTGCTGCTGTTGGAGCTCCTCCCTTCGGCTACAATCTGCTGAACCAACCGCCGCCTGAAGGTGCTGCAGACGCCCAACGCCAATGGAAAAGTCCCAACCAGTTCATGTTCCCAATCAATTCTGACCGCTCTAACGGCCAAGCAGGACCTAAAGCAGCAGGAGGGCGGAGCGACAACACGCAGCCAAGCCCTTCCACTGGAGTCCGCTCCTTGTCGGTCCAACCGCATGGGACGGACGACAAGCCGGTGGCGCTCAAGCTCGGGCGACAGGAGGCCACCCCAGCAACAGCCAAATCTCAGCAGCCCAGTTCGCAGCCAGCACAGGAGGCCTGGCCATGGATACAGCGCTGCTGGCGCGTGTGAGTGGCGCAGACCCAGCTACAATGGGCTCCGAGGAGATCAAGCAGATCATGAGGACGCCAGACCTGCTCTCTATCTACCAGAAATTGCAGGAGGAAGACGACAGGAGGCAGAGAAGACTAGAAAGAAACAGAGCGTCGGCCAGAGTGAGGCGTGAGAAGAAGAAGGGGATGGTGGAGACGTACGAGGGAGAAGTATCCAAGCTCGAGAGCTCGCTGAATCTACTGAAATCCCATACGTTTGGCACGGGCCAAGCTCAAGAACTGGCTAGCGCTTTGGGTACATGACGAAAGTTCACTTTAGACATGTGAAAGAAGTGATTTATCTTAATTTATGGTGGTATGGTTTAATTATGCGCAGAATACAGCTCGGGCGAGCATCTACGTCATGCGCTGATGTCGAAGGAGGCGAAGATGGAGCTGATGGCTCGCATTCTCGGCCAGCATTCACGAAATACGGATGCAGTACGCTGTTTACCCCTTGTTGTGAGAGGGCAATTGATAATTATACCTAACGTTTGTTCTTGTTGCAGATTCGACGCGCAAATGCTGAGAATCAAATGCTGATAGCTTTGGCGTCGGACAACTCGGAGATGTCTCGAACGCTTCGGACACAGCTCGGGCTCACAGAAAATCAGTGCCAACAAATGCAACGTTTAGCGCTGCATGCAAGTGATGAATCGCGGAAGCTGGATGCTATTCGCAAGTGCTTCTCTGCGTTGCGAGCTCACGACTGGCTCTATGTTCCAGGTATCGAGGTAAGTGTAATAGCTGAAGACTTTTTATTACTCGAAGGTTTTTCAAACAGGTGTACATGTATTGGTATTGTAGACGATCTTGCACCAATCGCGGAACACGATGACCCCTCACCAGTTCCAAAAGTTTCTGTCCTGGTCGGTGGAAAACCGGCCGTCTATCGACCGCTTGCAAGTACGTGTTTTAGTTGTTTGATGTAGCTGGGCCATGTGGGTTGCATACTGATGAAGGGTGTGATTTCAGTTTGTGTCGTCGTCATCCGCCCCAGAGTCCGAGAAGGGCCTGACATTTATCTTTTCGGAGGACTAGACCGTGCATCGTGTTGCTTTTGCTGTTGTTATCCATATCGACGGCGTTGCCAAGTAAACTTCAAGTGCCACGTTAGTGGTGATGAGGCTTGGATAAATTCAGAGACTGCTTTGACCGGCATCATTATCGCCTGTTTCCATAAGATACAAGTCCATTTTTTCGCGACAGGGAAACCTGCGTGCACCTCCTAAAGGGTTGATACCCTTTAGGAGATGCACGCAGGTTTCCCTGTCGCGAAAAAAATGTTAAGAGGTGTAACAGCTCTATGTGTAATAGAAGAAAACGAGTGATAGTCCGTTGGCCTGCTTGCTGTACTCCAGCGATCTATTCTGTAGCACGTCGATCTGCTCTAAATCACTTGAATGGTGCGAGTGGTGCTGCCAACCCCATGTCGCTCACATGTCGAGGAAGTTCTGGATGAGCTTGAGACCATCCTCCGTGAGGATACTCTCCGGGTGAAACTGCCAGCCCTCCACCTTGTACTCCTTGTGCCTCACACCCATGATCATGTCCGTGCCCTTCACCGTGGCCGTGACTTCGAGCGAGTCTGGCAGCGTCTCCGGCAACCCCACGAGCGAGTGGTAGCGGATGGCCTTAAACTCCGGAGCCATGTCCTTGAACAGTCCCTTACCGTCGTGCACCATGACCGACTGTTTGCCGTGTACGATCTCTCCAGCGTGGTCCACTTTGCCCCCAAAGACTTCGAACATGCACTGGTGGCCCAGACACACTCCAGCGATGGGGATTTTGCCAGCGAACTCTCGAATGGCGTCACATGAGACGCCCGCGTCCTTCGGGTAGCCAGGGCCAGGCGAGATCATGATTCGGTCAGGATTCATCTCTTGGATCTCGTCGATAGTGATCTGGTCATTGCGTCGGACTTCCACCTGAGCCCCCAGCTGCGCCATGTACTGTGAATGTGCAAGGGGAAGGACAAGAAAGACTCAGCCTCGCAACGGGGAGGGGGTACCGTAGCCTTAGTAGGAGAGTTAGCATACCTGGAAGATGTTGTAGGTGAAGGAGTCGTAGTTGTCGATGAGCAGCACGCGAGTCGCCATGGCAGTAGCAGTGCTCTGAGCAACAAGGAATTAATTTAGGAAAAAAAGCTAGGGAAATACCATCCAAACGCATAGCCTACCTTCTGGCATATTGCCGTGCCGCCATACAAACGTCGCGCCGTTCACCACTCGCTCCGTTTCATTTCCAGAGTTCCTTTCCGCAGCTCAAAGTCGCGCCATGTTCCGCCAACTGGTCGCTCGTCACGGCAGTCGCGCTCTGGCGCTGGGTGTCGCCGCTGCCGGCGTCGCTCTTGGCGCTCAGCACCAGCAGCTGCAGTCCACAGCGTTAGCAGAAGACTCGTTCCCTCGTGCTGTGCCCGTGGCGAAGCACCCCAAGATCAACGGCCTCAAGATCTTCAGCGGCAACGCCAACCACGAACTGGCCAGCAACGTGGCGAAGCTCGTGGGCGTCGAGCTCGGGAAGATCACAGTCGAGCGATTCGCAGACGGAGAAGTCAACCTCATGGTGCACGAGAACGTGCGAGGCAAAGACGTGTACATTGTGCAGCCCACGTGCGTCCCTGTGAACGAGAACCTGATGGAGTTGCTGCTCATGGTCAGCACCATGCGCCGCTCGTCGGCGCGTCGCATCACTGCGGTCATCCCGTACTACGGCTACGCTCGACAGGACCGGAAAATGGCGGCTCGTGTGCCCATTTCCGCTGCGGATGTGGCGCGTCTGCTTGAAGCCATGGGTGTGGATCGTGTCATTGCGGTGGACCTCCACTGTGGACAGATCCAGGGTTTCTTTGGCCCTCATGTGCCTGTGGACAACCTGGACGGAGGATTAGTGGGTGTCTCATATTTCGGCAACCACAACCTTGTGAACCCTGTAGTCGTGTCTCCTGACGCTGGCGGCGTCGCTCGTGCCAAGAAGTTCCGTGAGTGGCTTGTGGGCAAGCATGGCCTGCCCAATACTGGTCTAGCTATGATCATCAAGCAGCGTATCAAGGCTGGTGAGATCGACCGAATGGATCTGGTTGGTCAGGTTGAGGGATCGGATTGCATCATTGTCGACGACATGATTGATACGGCCGGCACACTGTGCAAGGCCGCGCAGCACCTGGCGGATCACGGTGCGCGCAATGTGTATGCATTCGCGTCACACGGTCTGTTCAACGGTGCTGCTAACGAGCGCATCAAGAAGTCGGCGCTGAAGGAAGTCGTGGTCGTCAACACCACGCCGCTGCCGAAGAACTGTGAAGGCAACGAGAAGATTGTGCAGCTGGACATCGCCCCGCTACTTGCGCAGGCCATTCAGAACATTCACGGCAAGAAATCTGTATCGCAACTATTCCACTAGACGCAGACGGACAAGCAGGCAGACAAATGAATAGGCGTGTATGATACTATGCTTCCTAGGAAAGTGACGAGTCCTACAACGTCGAAGCTCTCGTACACCATCTCCTCGACACTAATGATCGACTATGGTACCCGATCGGCACGAACACGTCAGGTCTTTTTCCAATCAGGTTTTTATAGTGTAGCCACCTCGTCGAGCGAGCACAGGATTCTCTCCAGCACCTAAGACGTTCCAGCATGTTTCGTGCGGCGTTGACGTCTCGAATCCATAGGTTGGCTTTGCATAAACTGTTTGTACAGCGCAAGACGTTTCTGTTGAATTTCTTTCAGAGTGGTCTCCTGACCCTCGCCAGCTCTTCGCAATCTCCTTCACTACGCTTTTTGGTCATCTTGACCTCCACTTTGTCCTCGTCGTCCTCCACTTACTTTTCCACTTTCACCTTCAAATGCAGGTACCAGCCACTACACGTAATCACATGCATCTGGGCAATACTTGAAGGTGAGTCGACGGCGTTTGGTGACAATGCTCATCGCGCACCATAAAAACCCGCTTAGATCCCAGTCCTTGGGCAATAAAGCCCTCAAAATACGTCAGCAGCGTCGGGGAACCTAAGGTCACAGCATACAGTTAAATGAATTGCAAGCCAGCGCCAATGTCATATCTGTACTTTACCTAAAGTTCGGGTTCGGGATAAACTCATTTCGCACCCAGGAGTAGGAAATCTGGTGCGCTCGCAGCCACGCTCGCATGGCAATTTTCCGTTCGCGCGGCCCCACCATATTCACAATATGATCCCGGAAAAGATCATTCGTCACGACAAACCCATCGTGAAGCCCAGCGTACTGAATGGAGTAAGAATCGTCATAATCCTGCGACGGCGTGGGGATAAGAACTCCTTCATCCATCATTCGATCCAGTAACGCTATATCGTCAGGGATTTTGGCTGCCGTGACGATTGTGCCTTCTTGTTCACGCTGAGCCCGTTTTCCGTCGGATTGGAACATGTAGTCAGGGATAAACGCTACCACCCGGTGACCCAGTGCTTGGAAATACTTCACAGCAAGTTCAATACCCGCGCACGAGAAGGTTTTTCCTTTACCATGTCGCATTGCGACGTTAGGCGCATCAATCACAATTAACCGTCTTTGATCCTTGATAGCTTCCAACCCGCCTTGAAACTCGACATGTTCAGCACCAATCGACATGATAGCTCTGAAGTCGGTCTCTAACTTTTCGGGTGGTACTTCAGACTGTGGCGGGGCAAGAGGTAAGGTACAATGGGGGTCATGGGGCGATGCTGAGAGTTCTACAGTACCTGATTCACTCCGTTTACCAGATGTTGCATCCTTTCGAGGTAATACCGGTAGTGACAATATTTCCATTTGTCCTTCTTCACCATCAAAAAACATATCTTCGGCATTGTCATCTTCGTAGCCGCAAAACTCGCACTCACCGTCAGTGAATGTGGTCGTGTTGCTGCACAACACACAAAGGCGACCGCTGTGAACAGAGTTGGTTTCGAAAGGGTCAACGCTTAATGAACAGCGTTTATCAGATACTGAGCTCGAAGCAAGACTTGAACAACTCGATACACGAACTTCAGTACGTGTACCACAGCCTCCTACGAAACCTTGATTCGATGCCGAAGGCTGACCAACCAATCGACCAGGAAACACATAATTCTCACTCTGAGTCATAAAGCGCGATGCACGTGTTACCAGAAGCTCCTCTTCCGTCAACTGCAGATTCTTTAATGGCACCAGATCACCTGAAAGCCGCATTTTGCAAGCTTTCTCCGATGGTAAAAAACCGCTCAATTTTCGATCTTCAGGTAGAACGACAGACAATAGATCGTCACCACGCTTACTGGAGCAGCAGAGCCGTCGTTCGACAAATTCGTTTGCTACGAAAGTCTGGAACAGATTAACGCAGGCATCTTTAAAAGCCACTGCATATGAATTCAACTGATTGATGAGTTCCGGATGCAAATGTAGCCAATCCAAATAAATGTTGACAGCAGGCAACACAGCATTGACGAAATGTCTGCTCCCGGTAGATTCTGTAGAATCTGACAATACTTGAATAAGCCTCGACAGCAAGCAAGCTACCACCACGTTACCAATAGCAAGACTGTTCAGCGTCAGCTTGTTACTACCATCCCAGTTTGCAAAGGCTTCATCATAAGCCTGGTGGGTGGATACCTCCCCAAGTTTGTGCTGCGTGTTATGAGTAAGCGTGATAACCAGACAGACCACGCACACAAGTGCTGTCGATAGTGCGTCTGCAGCGGAAGCATTTGGTAACTTCATATCATCCTGTAGATCCCAGACCCCCAACAGCCTGTCAAGAGCAACTCGCATGTGTTCTAAAGCTTTGTTCCAATCCATATCTGAAGTTTCACCGGCCAGCAACATGTAAAAACATGAAAGCACTCGCTCAGAAAATGCAGCCATTGCCTTGCCGGTTGGACCATCATGTGGCTGCTGCGAATGAAGTTTCCTCTTCGGTGACTTTCCGCGCTGTAGGACATGGAGTAAATTATCGCTATTGCCGAACGGGATCTCGCACGCTAGGCTGCGTGCATAGAGGTATGCACCATCCAGCAATTTCCCCTCTAGTACCGACAATAGACCCAATTGGTTGTACACTTTCCCGTTTGACGGAGCCACTTCCAATGCTTGGCAGTAGTAATTTTTAGCGGCAGACCAATCTCTGCTCTCGCTTTTCGGTAGTTGATTCTGCAAGTATCGAGTCACATCTCCTAGAGCCACGAGGGACAGCTGCAGAGAGTATCTGAGGCCTTCCTGGTGATCTGGTGATAGATTTGGTCTACGCAAAGAGCCGCGCAACTGCTTCACCAAAGTGGCGTAGAACGTGGAGCATGACAACAACAGCTCTCTTAAAACTTGAAGCTGGGATGCCGAGAGACGAGGTTGGGCTTGCAGCTCGTCAATCTCTCGATACCAATTCTTCCACAGACGTTCACTAATACGCTGCCCATTACACATCACAAGTGTAAGAAAACCAGGTGATAAAAGCATGTCCTTCAGCTCAACTGCATCTGGAGTCCGCGTACCAACTTCTTCGCAGTTTTTGGATACGCTTTAATCAGCTCCACACTTGCATTTCGTAAGGCTGGCCGTGCCGACTCCATATTTTCCTCATAGTCTCTACAAAAAGTAATAGGTGAGTAAAATATATCCCGTCAAGAGTCTCTTTGCCGTAACTCGCCTGTGGCTCTTCTCCCACGCGGCTATGCGTTGAACAAGGACTTGGGCGTCTTCTATAGCTGATCGAGGGGGCGGCGGCGAAGGAGGAATCGGTCGTGGCTGGCTGCTGCCTCTGGTCGTTGGAGTCTTCTTGGCCGGACGTGGCTTGCTGTTGCTGTTGTTGTTGCTACTGCTGCTGCTTCTGGGCTTGACAGTTGTGTTCCTGGAGGAAGGGGGCGGTGCCACGTCGCTTTCTCCACGGCCCAGCAGACGAACAGGAGCAGCTCCAGAGTCGGAGCGTCGCGGCTGCATGGAGTGCGCCATGTGTATGGAACCAAAATGCTGGTACAGATGGATAAAGCTTGGTGTACCAAACACAACTTGTTTCTCTCCCTCGACAATGGATCGCCGTCGGTCGTACCGCGCCAGCCGCAGCCGCTCTCTGCGTCGCAGAAGCCCCGAGCGCCGTCGACGCCGCAGTCGGAGCTACAGTCGAAGCCCCAGTCGCGGTCGAGGCCGCAGTCGAAGCCGCAGCGTTGTGAGCCGCCAGAGGCAGTCCTCAAGGGCCGACAACGGGCGACGTGACCACGACCGAGGCGATACTCGCCGATATGATCGTCGCAGCATCAGCACAAGTCGAGAGCGACGGCAGGAGTGGAGCAGGAGAGAGAGGGAAGCAAACATCTACGTTAGAAGCAGCAGAAGAAGCAGAAGCTGCTCGCCCAGAGGCTTTGAAAGGAGCGAGAGCAACCGCAGTCGATGGGACTCGAGACATCGCCGGACGAGAAGCCCCAGTCCACGCAGACGCAGTCCCACTCCACGTCAACAAAGTGTCAGAACACGCCAGCGTAGTCCTGCTTCGAGTCATCGCAGTCCTAGTTGGCACCGGCGCTGCACAAGTCAGCATCAGCGCAGTCCTCCTTCTTCACGCCAACACAGCCCCAATGGTCGCTGGCAAATCGGCACTTCTCGCCGACGCAGTGCCACTCAACGTAAACGAAGCCCCAGTCCCCTTACTCAGCACAGCATAAGGCAACATAGTCCTTCTCCGCGACGACGTAGTTCTAGTTCCAGTCCACGCCCGCCGAGTTCTGGTTCTCGTCAGCACAGTAGATTGCGTCGAGATAAGCATTACCGTGGTCGTGGCCATGGTTGGGAAAGAAGCCGCTCCCAATCTGCATCGCGTTGGAGTCGAACGGACACTGCAGGGTACCTGTCGAATGATTCCTCCCCTGGTCACAGTAGTACACGCAGCGATGACAAACCACCAACAAGGAGAACTTCATCTGATGCAGAGCGAGTGTCGATGATTAAGGTGTCGCCAAAGCTGGAATTGGTTGCGGCCACGAATTCTCATGACGAAAGCAAACCGGAATCTATCAAAGCAGCAAAAGTAAACGCTGATGTTCATCAATCAGATTACAAAGGCAGCTGTAGACCCCATGACGGACCGCAGTTCCCTGACTATAGCCACAGCCATACTAATACCCGCAATCACTATCAAGATGGCCAAGGTAAGCCATCATCTCCAGCAACTCATGAGACTGCAACGCCGGTAAAAGCGCCCGATCGATTTTCAACTTTATCTCCCCACACCACAAACAATCACGGCACGTCATCAACGCCCCCAACCAGCAGTGGAGCTTATCATGTGCCCGCACATGGTAACCTTATTCAGGACAAAAGCGCGAGGCGCGGTATGAGGCCCACCGCGCGTATCTCAAGAGTAACAGTGACTACAACCGAGCCGAGATGAAATGTATGTCCCTGGGGGCCGAGCTGAGACTGGCCGAATTCTGGTTGGCGATAATGACGAAGAATTTGGAGGATGTAGGAAAGCGCATTGAGGTGCATGATTGGAATTTCCAAAAGGCTGCAGAGCTGGATGAGTCCGCTGCGTAATAGACCAGCATACAAGGACGTAGTACGTATAAGGCACTTGCACATCATAAAACGTCTTGGTCATAATGATAGCTGTTGTCTTGTTATACATAAGTCACCAAGCAAGCACGTAGCAATATGAAAAGGTAACGAACCAAACTTGGCCGCCTGGAATTGAATGTCTGCGTCTACCGATTTTGCAGCACCTCTAGGATAAGGTCACGTGAGAGTCCAGCAAAGCCGTCGGATTTCGTGACCATGTCGAAATTTAGCACCATGTACGAGAGGCAAATCTCACGTAGACGGTAGGAGTGTAGATCGTCAGCAGACTGGAATAACGTCGCTGCATTCTCAACATTGATGTTCTTTTGTACGATGATCTCGCACAAGCCTTTGAGACGGTCTAGCGTGTACAAATCAGCAGCTGCGTACAGTTCAAGCGCCATCTCGGCCCCCACGTTGATCGAGTCCACATAAATATACTCCAGCAGCGCCATGAACACTGGCACCCTAATGTGCAGCAACGGGATCTCTTGCTCGTGGGATTCACGCATTCCTGAAGAGAACATAGCGCGGAAGTGATCGCTCCGTGCGGCCAAAATAGCACGATGTGAATGGACAGCACGCCCTTCGATGAGGAAAGTTACGTCCGAGAACTCGTCACTGTCAATGAGCTGGCGCATGTCGCCTACGTATGAGGACGTAAGCATAGAAGCACGTAGCATCGCTACAGGGTCCACGAGCGCCACTGTGTGTTCGTTGTAAGACGCCACGCTGATCACTCGCTTGCCTTCCAGCACATCCACCAGTTTGGGTAAAGTAACTTTGGTTGTGTCGTTATGGCCCAGCTTCCCATGATCGCCATTACCCCACGTATACACCTCACCTGTATCAGTGAGCGCGACCGTGTGACTCCAGCCACATGTGATCTGCACCACTAGCTTCTCCACGAGGCTCTCTACGCGAGTGGGCACAGTTTTGTTCACTTTGTCACCATGGCCAAGCTGGCCGTGTTCACCACCACCCCACGTATACACTTCTCCTGTTTCAGTGACGGCAGCCGTGTGGAATCCACCACAAGCCACTTGCTTCACGCGTTTACCTGCCAACGCTTCAACAAACCGCGCTACAGGCTGATTACGCTCTGAGTTGTGCCCCAGACGACCAAACTTTCCCTCTCCAAACGTAAACACCTCGCCGAACTCGCTCAATGCTGCTGTATGGAAGCCACAAGCAGAGATCTGAACAATCGATTTGCCACGCAGTTCCTCCACTGGGCACGGCAGATACTGATGGCCTTCTGTGTCTCCGTGGCCAGAAACACCATTCTCCTTGTCCCCCCACGTGTACACATCCTTGTTCTCCAATAGCACCACTGTATGGCGACTGCCACACGCCACCTGTCGCACCTGCATCCCTTTGAGTGTCTCCACTAGAAATGGAGTGGAGTGGCCCGTCTCGTTGCCATGCCCCAGTTTCCCGTACATGCCTCCGCCCCAAGTGTAGAGATCTCCAGATACAGTGACTGCTGCTGTGTGGTAGCTGCCACAAGTGACCTGTCGAATGTTTTTCCCACGTAACTCTTCCACCAGTCGCGGTACAAATTTCCATCCATTGTCGCCATGTCCGAGGCGTCCGTCGTCGCCTCGCCCCCAAGTATACACTTCACCTTCATCTATATAAAAATAAACACTTAAAGGTTAATAAAAGGACCATCATTATGTTCCCGTTAACTTTTTTACCTGTTAGGACGACAGTGTGGCCGCTTCCGCACGCGATCTGCACAATGCGACGCTCGGCCAGCGCATCGATGGACACAGGGCGGTGCTGGTCGCTCGTGTCTCCGAGCCCCAGCTGCCCGTCCTCCCCACGGCCCCAACTGTAGACAGTCATCCCTCGGAAGCTCCTGACACTGGTGCTAAGTTTCCGATAGTGGGCGCCGTTTCCGACTCTGAACTCAGGTTTGTGCCGGCCTATACTGAAGCCGACATCGAGCGACGACGGTGATTGGTTTGGTTTCTTCGAAAGACGCTAAAAACATCCATTTCGACCAATCACGACTCAAGTGGAATCACGATCTTCCAGCAAGAGGCGCTGATGCCGACCGACAAGATCGATAGCGACAACGCCCAGTGGCACGCGCGGCTGGCGACGCTGCTGACAGCCTCTGGCAAGCATGACAGTGCTGCGTCGCACTACCAACGAGCTCTGCGCGGTCTGGACGAAGCGGCGTACAGCGAGACACAGAAGCGGCGCTTGCGTCTCCAGTGGCAGTTCGACCTCGCAGCGACTGAGACCAAACGAGGCGAGAGGCAGAAAGCCATTGATCTGTACGAAACGATTCTGCTGGTGGATCCGACGTGCGTAGAAGCGAAGGTAAACATGGCAGGTACGACCTATTCTAGACAGAACCTTAATGGAACTTGTGACTGATCTTCGTGTTTGGCTATGCGCAGCGCAATTGGCAATAACTGATGAGAGTCGATTGGAGGAGGCTCTTGGTCTGTGTATGCAAGCGCTGGAATTATGCCCCAATCTCGCAGAGGCACACTACAATCGCAACATGCTGTTGCGGAGGCTTGGTCGCCAGAAAGAGGCTATCCGAATCTATTGGGCGTGTCTATTGCGTGACATTGGCACCGATGCGATTCGGGGGCAGTGCCTGAAGGGCTAGCTCGTGTTGCTCTGCCATTGGTAAAGCAAGGAGCTGAAGCTCTGGAAACAAGCGATGCTATGTCCCGTCAGGGTCATTTTTCCAACCAAGACTCCGATGCCGACAGTGTCGATGGTGTCACCATTGTCTGCGTGAAATGGGGCACCAAGTACGGCTCCGAATATGTCAACAAACTTTACAACTCTATAACGCGGCATCGTGGCGAACCCATGATGCCAGGTGTGGCATTCGTGTGTCTAACAGATAACTCGGAGGGTATCCAACTCCACGCGAATCTGCACATTGTGCCTTTGCAAGGTGGATGGAAGGGCTGGTGGAATAAATGCCAAGTGTTTTCCCGCACGTTTACCGAGACACTTTGTACACTAGGTTACCCACGATGTTTGTATGTAGATCTCGATACAGTTGTCGTCGGCAGTCTAGTCGACATGCTAAGGTGGGCACCGCCGCCAGGGTATTAGCACTGCTAAAAACGGACGGAATGGTCAACGAGCAGCGTTGTGGAGGGTACAACAGCAGCATTATGGCTTGGCACATAGACATCAACGACGCAAGTACGAGCATACTTCAATTCCTACACGATTTTCTGCAAGCAAATTTCGTTGCGATCCGCAACTACATCTACAAGTTTGACCATTGGCTCGAGATGGCTCTCCCAGAAGCGTATTACTTGGAGGATGTTTTTCCTGACCGAATCGTCGAGTATCGGAGCCTCGATGAAAGTTTAGCTATTCTGCCCCCAAACGCAAGCATCGTGTGCTTCCCGCTCCTTCCAAAGCCGCACAACGCCGCGGCACCGTGGGTTCCACAGCATTGGATCTAAGGAGGAATAGCGTGCATTGAAGTCCTACAAGCAATGCTATACTTCATGTGGAACCACGTTATCTATTCTTTGTTGCCTGCTCGAATCGAAATCGTTAGTTTACTCGACATAGTCATCGCGAGCTTCCACAGATAGCGGTGACGAGCTTGGGTCGTCGCGAGCGTGCGCGAGCTTGGCCAACTTCTCGTCCAGTGCTTTCATTGCACGAGCTCTGCAAAACCAAACACAAAAAACATCGCGTTAAAGTTAATTCGATAGGAGTTGATTACAAGCTCTACTAGTTTAAACACGTACTTTCGGCGTTCGGCTATAGGGTCGTTTTTGATTTCCTGCGGCACAATGTATGCACGAAAACATCAATATATGGTACATATATATCATGAGCACCCCCAAACATGATTCTCTACACAGTGTCGCCTGTACCGTTAGAATGGGAAGCATTTTTGGCTTTTGTGCTGCGCGTTTCTTAAAAAACCGCAGAGTTTGACAACACTGAAGCAAAAGTTCGCAAAGGGTCCAATTACTGGCCTATACATCAACACAAATATCACCGTCAAGCACCACCACGACCACCGCTATCATGTGACAATTAAACATACTTAGTGGAGTCGGGTAGTAGCACAACCAACGCAAACTCGTCAGACACATCGCCGACAGTTTGATCGCGGTTCTTGTTCAGAAAGCGGAGGTAGTACCAGCCAAAGAAGCCTCCGAGCACTGAAAACGGGCCAGCACTCACGAGCATGATATTTAACGCTGGCACTGCAATGAGGGCCAAGCCAAATATTGAGCAGATAGAGAACACAACACTAGCAACGAGCGGGTAGTACTACAGGGACGACATCAATCAACAAGTTAGAGCCCAGAACTAGTCTTACAAACACTCACTACAAAATAGAATGAACGCACACGAAGCTGAACGCCTGGGAACAAAGGTGCAGTTGCGTAGGGGTTGGCTTCATGTAAGCTACAAGCAGCGCTGTGATTCCACCTGTAAAGCCCGAAAAACTTGTTTCACTGTTTCAACAAGATCCGTCAGCATATATATATATACGAGATGCAAAAGGTCGGCTGCAAAATACAACACCGTACAGATAGATGGGATTCCGAAAGACAATGTAAAGCGCAAATAGGTTTACAAACAGCACTAGGGCTGCAGCCGTGTTGGCGAAAAGCAGCAATCGCACGAGGTTGATCGCGCCCAGATCAGGCTCCACGCGTTTCGCCAATCCAAAACCTAAAGGCAGAGTAAACAAGAGCTATCCATAGAAGCCATTTGCAACGCTGTCAGCACGAAAGCCGAAGCTGGGGCTGTGATAGAAAAGTCGGCCAACGAAGACTGACCTGCACAGCGTATGGGTGGTAGAACCCAGCAGTGACGTAGACCCACGGCCGGATGTGGCGGAGGATCACGCTGCAACGCGACCAACGAAGCACAGCCAGCAGTCAATACGACGTTAAGCTCTTTGTCCTATGCGCTCTACCGCCCACTTACTCTGCAACTGACAGAGCCAGCACCCCGCCCTTCTCCCCTTCAGGTGTAAACATTGCGCCAATGAGCCACAGCAGCAGCATACTCAACACCAAACCGACGGAAACAGGTAGCTGCGGGAGATAGCCAGCCATATATTAGCGCATCATACAGCAATCAGTCCTTCCTTGAAAGCCTTCCCCTCGTCCAGGAAGTCCCCACGTACCCGCATTTTGATCTCTTCTTTGTATTCTGGGCTTCAACAGTGCGTACTTAAAGACCCGACGCATTTGAGCTTAAACTTATCGCACTTAGACGGAGCATTTCACTATTAGTTAGTCGAGCTTGCTCTGAAGATGCCGCTGGGTCCAGACGAGCCGCCGCCTCCTCCTCCTCCTCCTGTCGACGCTCGTAGTCGTAATCTCCCATCCAAGACCTCCAATGGACCTCTCCGTGCTGGCGGTGGAGCTCCGACGTTCAGTGAACTCCGTGCTGGTGGTTTGTCGTCTCGCTCTTCCTCCGCTTTCCCTTCGTCTCTCCATGTGGCCACTAGCGACTCGGCAGCAGAGTACAAAGAGGAAGATCCGCTGTCTCCACGCACCAGATTCGAGATGGAGAAGCAGCGGATGCAACTGAGCAAAAAGACGGCGGCGGGGACAGCTGCGAACCTCAACACCAGCGGAGCCAACACCTCCAACACGACCCCCACCAACCACAGCAGCAGTACACGCAGTACACCACGCAGTCACGTCTCTTCGTCTTCTTTCTACAGTGTCAGCAACAGTACCGACTTCTCCAAGTCAGACAGAAGATACGAGTTACAGAACCGACCACCTGACAGCAGCCTCATGTCGCCACACAGAGCGATGGTCAGTCGAGTGGATAATCTCCTTGGTGCTCCTCCTGCTGCTGGTGGTGCTGCAGCTGGTGGTGGTGGTGGCAATGTTGCTAGCAATGGACTGGCAGTTTCTTCACACTATGGGGAGCTAGTTTTTCAGCAGGACGGTCCTCGTATGCAGCCTCAGTAAGCAGTAACGCGTCCTCACTGGCGACTTCAGCTTGGCAGCTCCATCGGGACAGAGGAGATGAGCAAAGAGAACCATCCCGTTGTGGAGCTGAGATCCTGTATAACTCGCCTATCCGGTTACGTCTCGGCAGTCGCCAGTGTCTTCGTATTTTAACCGTACGAGACAGCGACCGCCAGGAGCAGTCGGCGTCGCACATGCCACCGCGACCATCAGTAACTGGAACAGGTACGAGTGAGTCAACGGGAATTGTGCGCGGTGCAAGACCTTCCTCATCTGTTCAGATAGATGTGAGTGGTGATGGATTGGATGGTGATGACGATCAAGTATTTGTGCTGATCAATACTTCCCTTCGCTCAGACAGCGGTGAGGTGCACTACTCGGATATTGTGTCGCTCTATTGTGTCGGTGGGAGCTGTCGAGGTCAGTTTCTATCTGTGGATGCTGCTACGCAGGCTTTGACCATGAAGAAGGGTCCAGTAATCTCCAACAGTGAAAAATGGCGACTCGTGAATCCAGTAGCTGATGACGACTGCTTACCCAATAACCAAGACTCGTTCGTGTCGGTGGATGCGGCCAGTAAGCTTTGGGAGCAACAAAAGTGGTTACTACGAGCGATAAAGTTATGCTGAAAATGAATATGGCTGACCTATATCTCTCGAACCGCCCTGATCGGTATGGTCGAGGCGAAGACATGCGTACGCTGTCTTCAACTGTAATTCTTAGCAAGGAGAACGACGGCATCAACGACATGATGCAGATATGGACGGTCACCAAGTCAAATCTGCCGTATGATCCGGAATGGAACCGTGAGCGCCCTTACTTGACATGCGAGGCACTTGTGCAACCACAAGTCAAGCGCCACCATGTTGCCGACAGCGGCGACTTGAATTTGCCTCCTCTGTCTACATATCCACCGTCAGTGCAAGAGACCATTATTGTGGACGATTTGTTGTTTGTGCTTCTCGGCGTGGAGGGCCGCTACATTAAACTAGCCGTGACAGAATCTCGTGTTGATGCCTGCAAACCTCAACGCTCCCTCAAGTTTGGTCTCAATCAGCCGGGCATGGACCCATCACTACTGACATTAGCATCACGTTGCCTCTGTCTGGGTGAGTTCTACCTGAAACTAGCACTCTACACGGAACAGTTTTCCCGATACGAGTACGGCCAAGTTAATCACGCGTTCTGCGCAGCTCTAAAAACTCTACTCAAAGAGTATATGATAATGGTGGGCCAGATTGAACACCAAACGAGGAATGCTTCTACAGAGCATGGAGGGTCATTCACAATTCAGAAACTGTGGTATCAGGTGCAGCCGAGTTTACGGACGATGGAAATGCTGACCATTTTGGTAGACGCCTGCCGTAAAACAATTGGTGGGGGTCATTGCTCACTGAAATACAGCGAATAATGTCTTCTCTGGCAGGCGACACAAACGCGCGCAAGGTGTTCTCGTTTCTCATGGAGCGCGCTAGTGTGCCATATCTGAAAATGGTAGAGCGGTGGATTTATCACGGGGACCTCGTGGACCCGTATGATGAATTCATGATCCGGCGTGACGATCAAGTTAGTAAAGAGGACGTGCAAGACAATCCATACTCGACATACTGGCAAAGTCGCTACACCATTCGTACAGCACAAGTCCCTCTTTTCCTTTCGCGAGTGGCGCAAAAAATCTTGACAGCTGGCAAGTACCTAAACGTATTTCGTACGTGCAACCGTCAGGTTGACTGCCCTTTGCCGGTGCTATTGTCTTCTCATCTAGCGAATCCGTGTACGAAGAATTGATCGACAAAGCGCATGGATTCGCAAGCCGGATGCTGCTGGACCTATTCGTGTGCGAAAACGACCTGCAAAACCGGCTGATTTCACTGAAACACTACTTTCTTATGGATCAGGAGACTTCTTTGTCGACTTCATGGATGTTGCTGAGGAAGAATTAAAACTGCGTGCCGACAAGTTATCGCTGTCCCGACTTGAGTCGTTGCTGCACCTCTCTCTGCAGACTTCGACATGCTCATCCGACCCTTATAAGGACGACCTCCAATGCTTCTTATCTCCACATAACCTTATCTCGCACATGGAAGCTATTCATCAGCGTGCCCAGAAAGGACCAGGAGACTCACTGACGACATTTGAGTCATCATCCATTGGCCACCCGGGCTATAAAGTGATCGATGCATTCACGCTCGATTACAACGTGAAGTGGCCGCTATCTCTCGTAATTTCATGTGGTGCGCTGACCAAGTATCAAATGATTTTTCGACATATCTTTTTTGCAAGCACGTTGAGCGTCAACTTTGCGACGCCTGGCTAAACCACCAGGCAACGAAAGAACTATCACTGCGCTCGGCACTCGGGCCATCATTTTGTTTACGGCAGCGTATGTTGCATTTTCAGCAAAATTTTGTGTATTACATGATGTTCGAGGTGATTTCACCGCGGTGGCATGATTTCCAGCAGCAACTTGACTGTGCGGGTACAGTAGACGACATTCTGGAATTTCAGGGCGAGTTTTTGGACATTTGCTTAAAGGAGTGTTTGCTGACGGATCCAGACCTATTACGAGTGCTCACTAAACTCATGACGGTGTGCATGACCTTCGCAAACAGTATTGAATGTTTCACTCGACCGTATTTCTTGGACGAGGAGACCATCAAGGCTGAGCGTGAAGCCGAGCGAGATAGACGAGCAGAAAAAAGGCACGAGAAGAAGCAGAAATCGCGCTGGCAAGCTACCAGCGCCAGACAGGAACTTTCCGTGGTGGCAAGCGGAAAGGTAGTGTGTTGAGACGGCGACAATCCTCCCAAGTAGACATGCGACGAGCCCGAATCAAGGAGCTGTCGGATGATGTGAAGCGTGCGCTGACGGAGCGTGAAGGTGATCAAGAAAACCCCTTCGTTAGAATGACAAACGACTTGGAGAACCAGTTTGATTCGCTGTTGGGGGAGTTCATGCAGCAATTGCTGCGACGTTCTCTGCTACAGGTACGAGTTTGTGTTCTTCAAAGCGAACAAAACTAAGGTGACATTGCTAACTAACTTTTTTTGTTTTTGGAAACAGCAAAACTCGCACCTTTCAAACCTGTGCACGCGACTCGACTACAATGGTTTCTACACAAAGTAACCACTGCTCCATCAGAACGGATGCGCGACGATTGCCTTCAGGCCGCCCGCGTAATGCGCACGGGGCGTATAGGTCCTGGATGGCAATTGTGTTCCTAATTTCGAGCGAAAGGTCGCGTGAAAGATCCTGACAATCAAAATTATATTGACAACCGGTAAGCCCCTCTTGATCCTGTTGCAAACCTCATCGTTGTGCATGTCAGGATGCAGGTGTTATCGACTTCGTCAGCACCTGTGCGCTGCGCTGTTTCTCGTGCTATGTTTGTTTGCATCGGCAGTTAGAAGCAAGCAACTGGCAGTGCTCGTCCAGCCGCTGTCATCCACAGCGGGAGAACCGCTTTCATTGCAACCAGTGGTGGCGCTGACAGACGACAGCGGCAATATCCTCACATCAGAAAGTGATGGCACGGTGTCCGTTAGTATTGGCAATAACCCGAGTCGATTCGCGGTGATGTGGCCTACAGATAACACATTTACTTTTGTGAACGGCATTGCGCGTTGCTCGGGATTATACATTAACGAGGCAGCTACAGGATATACCCTAGTTCTCTCGTCATTTTACCACGGCGTGCGCACTGAAACCTCATCATTTGATGTGGTAGTGGGGCCTCGATATCGCCTCGCGATTCTTGCAGATATCAGTACTGCGTATGGTGGCACAGCCTTTCTGCCTCAGCCAACTGCAGGTGTGGTAGACAAGGGTGGAAATGTCGTGACGGCGACGAATGAAGGCACTGTGCGGATAGAGATCGAAGTGAATCCTGTAGGCGGTTTATTGCTCCCAGCCGCGGTTCTAAACACCTCAATCGTTAATGGTTCCGCTCGCTTTCGTGGTGTGTTCATCGACGTCGCGGGGTCACCGTACAAGCTTCGCTACACTACAGATTTAGCCCTGGATGGTGGAAGCACTGTGGTTACAAACCCGTTCACGGTAGCGCAAGGAGTGTGCAATAAGGTTGTCATTGTGAGCTCCCCTCGTGCTGCTGAAGGTGGCAAAGCCTTTACTCTTCAGCCTGTTCTTAAGCTAATTGATTCGGGTGGAAATACGCTAGAAGGAGACAGCTCAAGCCTCGTTCGTGTCAGCATTGCGACTAACCCTTCCCGGGGCACTCTGAAGCCTACGGATGCTCTCACTGCTTACGTTCGCAATGGATTTGCTATGTTTCGTGGCCTCAAGATTGACAAAGCTGGTAGCGGCTACTCTCTACGATTTTCAGTTTACAACAAGGTTGAGGGCAAGAACCAGTGGAAAAAGTTGGATATCCAGAATGTTACAGCTACGTTTGATGTACTCACAGGGTCGCCCGTGTCATTGTATCTGTTGCGGAATTTTTCGGATGGTGTTTTGGACGGTCAACCTAACGAAGTGCAACCTATTGTCGCACTCTTGGATTCCGGAGGCAACATTGCATCTTCACTTCGAAGTGGATTCATAGCGGCTTCCATGGTTTCAAGTGCCTCTGTGAGCTCTTCCATTGTTGTTGACACTTCAACAGCCCCACTTTTAACTGTGGTTAGTGTGCGCGCGGCATATAGCATGGCGTATCCGATGCCCTATGGTGTTGGCGCACGGATTTCTATTATAGTCACATTTTCGGACGAAGTGACCGTGAAGGGTGCACCGACACTTGAGCTGGCGACTTCCACCGGAGGTGTTGGTGCCAATGGAAATGCCGTGTGCACCGCGATCAGCAATATGTGGTCAACAAGTTACGTGTTTGAGTACGATGTTGTTGCCACAGACAGCACGGCAGACCTGGAATACGCATCCACGATGGCATTATCGCTAAATGGCGGTATTATCACGGACCGAACTGGTAAACCACCCATCCTCACGTTACCAGCACTGGGAAGTGTTAGCTCATTGTCTGGAACGAGCGCTGTGGTCATTGACACGACACCCCCAGTCATCACGGCTGTGACGTGCACAAATCCAGGAAATGGTGAATTCGGCACGGGTCAAAAAATATACCTCAATGTGCAGTTCTCGCAGCCAGTGGTGGTATATGGTAGCCCAATCCTAGCTGTAGCGCTTACTACGGTTGGCTCAGGCGGATCACGTTTCGCAGTTTTCGCGAGCGGAAACAACACGAACATATTGGCCTTTTTGTACACTGTTCAGAATGGCGATGCCGCCTCCATCTTAGACGTAACGACCGATATTGACGTTAACGGCGGCTTCATTAAGCACTTCTCGCAACGCCCGACTACTGATGCGATCGTGACGATGTCGACAGTGTCAATGAAACTTTCAAGCGCCAACAGCATATCTATTGACACGACCGTTCCCACCATTGACGCAACAGTAGGAGTGACGAGCGGCTCGGCCAATGGTATTTACGCCCCCGGGGACACATTGGCGATCCAAGTAACATTCACCAAACCTGTGGTGGTGACAGGATACCCTCGCCTCTTCCTTGAAACTGGTCCCATTAAGCGCCCCGCTGGCTATACTTCTGGCAGTGGCTCAAAAGTGTTGACTTTTGTGTACCGGGTATCGGCCGGTGATACGTCAGGTGGGGGCTTCCTTAACTACCGTGATGCCCTGGCACTTAGCCTTAATGATGGCACAATCACACGCCACCTTGTAGACTCCTCTGGGGCGGTGGGGGTCCCTGCTGTGTTATCGCTGGCAGACTCTACAAATGCTGGAAAGGCTTTGATGAACAATGCGCAACTGACTGTCGACGGTCTACCACCAGTTGTGACAGGGATCTCGGTGTCATCTGGGGCCCCCACAACGGTCACACGCGACAACGAAGTGGTGATCAGCGTTAGTTTTTCATCGCTAGTAACCGTGTATACTACAAAAGGTACTCCTTCGCTGCAGATGGAAGTGGGTGACTATAACCGCGAAGCAGTATACTCATCGGGGAATAACACTCAGGCCTTGCTGTTCAGCTACATCGTTCGTCTGGGGGATAAAGCACCAAGCGGGGCTAACTATCGCTCGCAGTCGGCGTTAGTGCTCAATGGAGGAATGATCCGACGAGCGTCCAAGTCACCAACACTTGATGCCAATTTGGCGTTACCGAGTCCACCTTCTTTAAGCCCGACAGTTATTGTGGATCCGGCGCTAGCCTTCGTAACGAGTATCACACGCCTCTCTGCGGATGTCGTCACGGGCACATACGGCGTCAAGCAGGCTATCACGCTGTCTCTTACGTTTTCTGACGAGGTTGCACTATCAGGTTCTACTCCACCCTCGCTGAAGCTCAATACCGGCACCGTCGTGCCGTACACGACCGGCAGTTCTACTAGTGCACTGGTATTTACGTACATTGTGAAGGACATCGAAAGTACTTCATCACTGGATAAGTTTGATGATAACGCCTTGATATGCACTGCGCCAGCGTGCCAGATCATTAACTACAACGCGCAGAGTGTGAGTCTGTCACTCAGTGGAGTCAGCCTGTTACCTGTTAGCATCGTGGTGGATACAAGTGCGCCCAAGGTGGTTAGTGTGTACGCTATCACTCCCTCCCCACAGTCAATGGCGGTGTCTTCGTAGTTGGCGATGTTATCGAGGTCGTCGTTAAGATGAACCTCGATGTGTTTATTGATCCACCACCTAGCGCATATCCAGAGAAGGCGCCTTTGCTACTGCTTAATTCTGTGAAAGGAGGGAAGCCTGTGCTGTGCCGGGGCTACGTAAATGGTGACCGGCGCTTATTGTTGTTCAAGTATGTTGTGGAGCTGGGTGATGTAGCCTTTGGCCTTACATACGTCAGCCAGAGCGCACTAACATTAAATAGTGGCCAGTGCTCGATTAAGAGATTCTCGACAACCCCACTACTGATGCAGTGCTAACACTACCCTTACCCGTGCCACTTGGAGTATCATTGAATGTGGACACGACTACAGTCCCCACAGTCCTTAGTGTCACGTCACCAAACGCCAATGGGATATATCGATCTGGTGACCGGCTAACGTTAACAGTGCTCTTCAGCCAGCACGTTGTAGTGAGAGGGAGCCCTTTTTGTGGGTGGATGTGGGCATCGTCTCGCGAAAAGCGGTCTACGAAAGCGGTAGCAGCACTACATTGCTGACGTTTATCTACACAGTTCAGGAAGATGACTTCTCCATGGATTTGGAATATGTGGACCATCATTCGCTAGACACATCGTCTAGTGTCGGTGATGGACTTACGACTGCGATTCTTCACATGTCGACAATCCCGACAACACAGGCGGATGTAAATCTTCCGTATCCCTTTACTCAGGGCAGTCTTGGTTACAGCAAGAACATCCAAGTCAACGGCCGTAAACCCAGCATATCTTCCATAGGTTTCGTATCAGCAGACGGTCTTTATTCTGTCGGGCAGAAAGTGATAATAGAGGTGACGTTCAGCTCCTGCGTGGTGATCGATAGAGGACCCTTAGGGGTGCTTGGCCCCCAAGACTGCGTCTCCAGCCTAGCCCAGTTTCTTCGGTTTCAGCCTCACCAGCATCGACAATCACGCGGTACGGTGTGTATGTGAGTGGCAGTCCAGGCACAGCACTGCGCTTCGAGTATACGATTAGAACTGGTGATACAGCGCGTTCACTAGATTATGCTGACACAGGAGCCCTGGACGTTAATGGCGCGCGCATTTTAACCTGCACCGCTAGCGCTAACGTTGCGCCCACGCAAAATGCGAACTTGCACTTAAATCCACCAGGGGGACGTTTGTTGGGAACTACAGCCAAGCCTATCACTTTAGGAAAGGCTACCTTTACGGACCTCGTAGTGGACCGCCTAGGTTTCGGCTACCGTGTGAAGTTCTATACTCTCTATAACCAGTCGATGTTGGAGACTACCGCAGATTTTAGCATGGTTTCTTCTGCTGCTTACGGCTTACGTAGCTCACCATACGCAAGCGGTGACAACTTAGGATCGAGCGTCGACATAGATGGCGACACGCTCGTGCTCGGAGGCCCTGGCGCGAATGAGCCCATAGCTGCCGTGCAGATTGTTACGGCATTAGGCGATTCCACGGCATACACCAACGAAATTCAAGTCCTACAGACCAGTGCCGTGCAGCAGCCAGCTGTGCAGATACTTACAAGTGCAGCTGCCCCTGGGGAGACAATCGGTGGATGGTTTTACCTGAAACTTGGTTTTCTAGGCCCTACGCGTCGAATCCCTTTTAACGCTGACCCAATTCAAATGAGCGTCGCGCTGGAATTGGATCTAGGGTTTGATCCACAAACTATCAGCGTTAGCCGGGAGCCCAATACATATTGTGCCTGCAGCAACGGTTTTGTATGGTACATTACATTTCTGTACGCAGAAGGACCCCTCGAAGCACTCGTGGCGATCCAGACCCAGCTCACTGGACGATCCGTATCAATTGGAGACGGGAGGGGCGGGAACACTGCAGCAATCGCTGTCCCATCCACCAATGTTGGTGGTGCTATCGTGCTCCAACGTGGCAATAATGTCACGCGGAACATTAGGTGTGATGTGGATGAAGTAGATCTGGCGACCATTTTAATGCAGGACTTGGACCTAAATATCTGGAGTATTTCCCGCGCTGTGTCTAGTGCGATGAATACCTATACGTGGAGAATCACCTTTACAGCGAGTGATACACTATACGATGTACCACAGCTTATACCGCAAGGTGTTCTGCTAACCGGGCATGGCGCGAAGTTGAAAGTACGAACGGAGCGCAACGGGCAGGGTCGTTTATCAGGGGTTTTCCGGCTTCGATTTCGCACGGATTTGTTTCCGAACGATGAGACTAATGATATTCCAGTAAACGCAACTGATCGTGATGTTGAAATTGCTTTGGAAAAACTCGTATCAGTGAATGATGTCAGCGTGCAACGCACCACATCGATGAATGCCTTCGGCGGGTTTTCGTGGACAGTCACTTTCGTGCAAGTAAATGCCAAAAACAATTATGGACCAGTAGTTGATACATCGGGTAATCTACCAGCTCTTGTACCTGATACTACGAAATTGAAAGGTACAAACGCCCGCGTGACCGTCCAGGTTGGTGGATACGAGCCCTCTACACTGACTGCGGACGGCTTAGGCACTAACTGGGGGCTACCGGGTGGGTCGGCTGGCATGGTTGCTGTTTTTGCGAGAGGAAACTTTAACGACTGGAAGCAGCAAGGCGGCACCATTAAGGGTAATGATACTCGCGGGGAGATTTGTTTGGTACGAGTGTAAGTGTGCAGGGTAACCATTTAGTCGTTGGAGCGCCAGCCGCAGCCATATTTGGCGATTTTGAGAAGCAATCACTTTTGTGTGACGCTGATGGAGGCTACTTACGCCTCTCATTTAGCGGGAAATCGTCAGTTCCTATTCCATTCGATGCTGGTATGCAAGATCTACAAGCAGCGATTGCTGACATGATGTCAGTGAGTTACGGTGAGGTACAGATTGCCACATCATTTACTAGTTTGTGCGGCGCGGTGGAGATTATCATAGCGTTGCGCGCTGGTGACCACGGAGATGATTGGGGGAACATCGCTGACATTTTGGTCGATTCTAATGCACTGACAAAATCCGGCGGCATCGGAAGTGCTCAAATGCATGAGTATACCACTGGAACATTTCGCAGTGATGGCATATACGCGAAAGGTATGCAATGCGGCGCTGCGTACATATTTCTGAGGGATGCTGTGCAAAGCACTTGGTCGCAAGAGGCCAAACTTTCTCCACCAACAGGATCCATTGTTGACATACACGAATTCGGTGCCTCTGTGTCATTTTCTTATCCATTCGCGGTGGTAGGAGCACCTGGTGCTTTTGGCGAAGAGGGTCGTGTATTCGTTTATCAACGTACCAGTGCGGGAAAATGGGCATTATTTCAAACATTAAGCGCTGCACCTCATGTGATAAAAAGTGGCGATAGATTCGGAGAAGCCGTAGCCATTTCTGGCTTAATAACTACGACAGTTGTTGTCGGTGCTCCGGGCTATGCCACCGATAGTGGCGCCGTTTTCGTTTTTGACCTAGTTGGTGGCTACTTCCAAAGCCGCCAAATGCTGTTGCAAGAATCACCAGTGCTGGCGCCGGGTGACCGCTTTGGAAATGCAGTGGATTTGGATATGTTCTCCACATATACATTGGTTGTTGGTGCTTACCGCCATAACTTTTACCGTGTGGGGGCAATCGACGCAGTAGACAGCGGCCTCGCGCTTGTATTTACACGCCACAGTAGTAACGACGTTTTATTTTCGCTGCAGCAAGTACTGTATGGTTCTGATACTAGAGCTAATGATCGCTTCGGAACCAGTGTAGCTGTGGCAAAGGATACAATTATCGTGGGGCAACACGAGCTCTACAAAGGCACCCGCACTATCCGAAAGCCTGTACAAGTTATCACAACTAGTGTTCTGGACAGTGAAACGACAGGCATCATTCAAGGCGGCTCCTTCGTTTTGAGTTTCCTGCGATCTAGCGCTGGCGAGAACCCAACACCAGCGACGATCCTAAAACGTGTCAAGACTCAGTCGCTTGCGTTCAACATAAGCTCATCAGAGCTGGAAGCAATTTTGCAAAGAGATTTTGAAATGGCCAACATTATTGTGCGTCGAGATGGCCCCAGTACATCAATGGGATACACGTGGTATGTGACCTTTGCTGATAGTACTGGCGAAATACCCCTTCTCAATGCCGACAGTACAAATCTTCTGGGTGCTGAGGCAACAGTGACATGGAGTATTCGCATGGCACCAGTGCTGCGCGGATCAGCGTATGCTTTCACTCGGGATACCAACGGCAAATGGACGGAACAGGCAACACTTTTCCCACGCAACAAACAATATTTTGCTTGGTTCGGCTCGGCAGTGGCAGTTGATAAGCGCGCTGCAATTGTTGGTGCACCTAATTTGGATACGTATGTGACAGGGATAAATTCTGGTGGTGGATTCGTTTTTGATCTGGGGATTCTGTCGCTGCAGTTTTCATCCAAAGCGTACAGTGTGCTTGAAGGTGACACGTTGGACGTGACTGTGCAGCGCTGCAACCGCTATGGTGCCTTCTGCGCTGTTGACGTGTCGGCAGCCCCGCAGCTTTACATTAACTATGACACAGGCGATGCTTTCTCAGATAGGCAATCCGGACGTCAAACTTTTGTGGCAGTTAATCCTCAAGTGGGGCCATACAGGAAGTTGTCAATGCTAGACGCCGCTGGGAGCCAGGGGTTGGCGTCTGTATTCTTTGCAAAAATGTTGCTAGCCAAGAACCATTCCCTCTATCGAGCAAAGGTCGATGGCTCTCAGCCGCTTCTGTAGGAACAGCCAACGGCCGCAACCAATTCTACGGTAGTAGTGAGCTGCGATCGCTCTGGGTGGACGCACTATTTGACTATGCTGGCACTTCCGACTACTGTTCGAGTACCGGCGAGCTGTATTTTGACGGCATGGATGATCTGACGCACACATTTTCAGTGCTAACCACAAGCGATTACGTGGTAGAGAATCCCGACGAGACTGTTATGCTACGGTTGTCTCTTCCCGGTATTTGGCCAAGTGCTACAGGGAATCTTTGGTCTACGCTGACCATTAAGGACAATGGTGACGGTGGCAGTGGTGCACGATCCTACCTCGCGCATATGAATGCACATCTATCCTCAGCACAGTCGTACAGCGATTTCGGCACCGCCGTCAGCGTTTTTAGTGCTGGGAACGTCGCTGTCGTCGGAGCACCTATGGAGGCCACCGAGGGTGGAGTGAAATGTGGAGCAGTACATTTCTTCGTACGTCGTAGCGGGTTTTGGGAGCGTGATGCCACCATCTTTCCATCGGATTGTGCACCTAACATGCGATTTGGAACATCAGTGGCGATTGACGGGAGTCTTGGCCCCGTTCGTGCCATAATCGGCGCCCCAGGTTCAGATGCAGCATACATTTACCTCTATAGTAGAAACAGCTTAACGCCAACCACACGGTGGGTGAAAGAGGTGCGGCTTAATGAGCCTAGTGCAGCCAGCGTTGATATCAACCACAATTTTGGAGGCCCCAATGCTGTATCGATATTTGGCGACGTAGCAGTTGTCGGAGCTTCCGGCTTAGAGCGCGTGTTTGTCTATCATCGCGGCATTACCGGTTTGTGGGCACTCGTTGCAACTTTACGTGCAAGCGATCACGCGCAGTATCGGATCTTGGAACGCACAGTGGAACAAGAGTATGCTTTTGGGCAGGCACTAGATATGGATCGACGAACAATTATTGTGGGAGCACCATTCTCGGATGGCGGCGCGTTTACAGCGCAGCAATATCACAATGCCAATTTTGATCATCGATTCTTCGGGCGAGGCGCAGCATATATCTTTCACCTGGAGTCACAAGAGCAAGTAATCACTATTCGCACCAGCAGCCCGCTAACTAGTGGTTCTTTTCGGTTAACAGCAACCCGACGGGGCCTTACAGGCACTACACGGGAAATCAGCTATGGATCAACAGCAGCCGACGTTAAAGCAGCGCTCGAAGGTACGAACGGCCGAGACGGAGATGGATCAACGGTTGAGGCTTTAGGTTTTCGGCTCCTTGAGGTCACCCGTACTGGTATGATTGATCAGGGCTTCTTATGGAGGGTGACTTTTATTGGAGAGGTAATGTCTATACCTGTGATGAAAGCGACATGGTCAGGATACGGCTGCAGATCATGCACAACTTTTAGTAGCTCGTACGCCGTTAACCCATCTCGCCAAGTCGAAGTTGTAGAGGTGGTGCAAATTGGCAGCACGTGGAAGCAGCAAACTCGGATCATGGCACCCAATGGCAACTCTGGAGACCAGTTTGGCTTCAGTGTTGCAATTAGCGGTGAGCAGACGATCGTAGGAGCTGCCAGTTCTAGTGCACTTACCACTACAACATGGAATTTTGAGACGGGTGACCTGACTGGTTGGCTCACCACTGGCACGGCTTTCGATCAGCAGCCCACGTATGGGGATAATAGTTACGCGCGTATTAACACATACCGGTCTTACCAGTCTCCTGGTGCAGCCCCCTGGACAAAGTGCACATCACGAAGGCCGTTATTGGGTAGGCACATTTGAGGCGCGTAATGGTGCTGGAAAAGCAATGACAGCTGCTCAAGAGGCAGCTCAAATGTGTGCTTTCGCCAACGACGAATTATGCCGCGCACCCAGTTATAAGTTGCCAAGCGCTGATATGCCGGCAGGTGCTACCCAAGGCGACGGCCCTCAGGGTACCCTAATATCTCTTCCATTCACCATCGAGGGTTCCTGGATGTCATTTCGTGTTGGTGGGGGTTGCGATGTCCGTGTTGTCTACGTTGAACTCCTGATCGATGGCCAATCCGCAGCAGTTCCGGAATCCGTGGCAGCTGAACAGATTGCAGTCGAAGTAGCTGCAAGTGGTAGCACTATTGAGACTGCATACAGGGCCCGCCCAACATCTGCTACCTCCAAATTACGAGCCACTGGTCGCTGTGACGAGACCATGCAAGAAGTGACGTGGGATTTAAGTGCTTTCCAGAACCGAACAGCCCAAATTCGAGTAGTAGATGCGTCGAGTAGTGTCGTATGGGGTCACATAAACTTCGATGACGTGCGCTTTTCATGGGGTCAGGCTCGAGTAGCTCAGGCATCTACATCGAAGGCCGGAGAAGCTTATACATTTCGACGCAGAGCACCAGGAATGCAGTTCCCAACTGCCAAGTGCGAGGGAATGAATCGTTGGTTGTGTGAGTGGGAGTTTCAAGCTCGATTGATCGCCAGCGATAGGAGCGGCGAAGATCGTTTTGGGTTTAGAGTGGCTGTCGACGATACCACTGGATTAGCAGTCATTGCTGCACCTGGCCAGCGTGCAGTAGATGCTAACAACACGATTGAGCACTCTCTGATTGATGGCCTTGATGTGACTGAGGAGGGGCTGGCGGCAATGGAGGAGGTCGGCAGTGTTTACGTGTATCACCGCGCCGATGAGGTTCGCGATGGAGCTGGTGTACTGTTACGCACCCCTCGGTGGTCTCCCAAAGAGGTGTTGAAAATGCAGTATCCACAAAAGCAGCGCCAATCTCGATTTGGGGCTGCAATTAGTCTCGATAGCACGGACCTGTTGGTGGGGGCGCCGGGGATTTCTCTTTCTCCTGTCCTACCACAAGCTGGACGTGCATTTGCTTATGACCTGGCTGTCGCTGGCGTGAGGTTTACGAACCCGTGGTTTTCTTGTATTGAGGGTAATCCTGATGGTCTCGTTGGACTCACGTTGTCCCGATCAGCTGCATCTAGCAACTTGACTCGCGCGCTCACAATCGGATACGCGACGGAAGATCGCTCTGCAACCGGAGTGGATGCGATGAAGTTTGCGGCCTGTCTCAAAGTGCCGTCTACGCAGCGCAAAGACTGTGGTGACTATCAGCAGGCTGCGGGTGAGGTGACTTTTGCAGCAGGTGAAACGTCCAAGTTGGTGACCGTCCCGATCATGGAGGACGCGTGTTTTGAACAGTGGGAGGAGCATTTTGTAGTGCGTCTGCATGTTCCTGGCGGTGAGCCCCTACTGGGCGAGCATTTCATTGCAAGGGTGCGCATCGACGACGACGATTTCAATGGCGAAGCGTGCTGAGCCACGAATTAAGAGCCAGGTGATATTTTCTTTTCATCATTGAACAGTAATGGACGGAACCCCATTCGGTTCAGAACGGAACACATGGGTGTGGCTCTGCCTAGTGCAAATTAAATGCTGCCCGCTTCGTCATTTCACAAGGAAGAGTTTGCTACACGAGAGAAACACGGCGGCAGCAGAGCGTCGGCATCCAGAGGAATCAACCCCTTACCACCGTTAAATGGGATCGCAGTTGTCCAAATCTCCCACGACGAAGGTCTTGACTACGTCGAATCACAAAGAGTTGAGTCCTGTGCATTTGTGCGCCGACATGAAGGCGAGGATGGCTGTGGGCTCTCGATACCGCCACCCACTGAAGAAATTCCGCAAGTGCTTCTCAGGCGTGGAGGCTGTGAATTGGATTGTGGAGCACAAGCAGGCGAGGGACGCGAGCGAAGCGATACGCAAAGGCCAGACGCTGCTTGACCAGCATTTCATCACGAAGGTGGACGGAGCAGCCAAGTTTGAGTGCGACCCCAAGCGGTTCTATCGCTTCGCTTCGGTGCCGTCGCCAGCATAGCTTGATCGTACGAAGCTTGGAGGGCTGAAGTCACCCCGTAATTGTAGTGACTCGACAGAGGATGTGCCTGCGCTTTCGCAATCAAGAATTGTTTTACAGGAGACGGAGAAGAGTTGCTGACTACGGTCGCATCGACGGGTGTGGCGAATCACTCTCTAGCCGTGGCACGTTGGATATAATAAGACGAGGGTCTGATACTTACAGCACTTGCGCCTGTCAGATGCTGTACCACAAATGATGATCCAAGCAATAATAAATACACCAGTGACGGTACCAACAGCCAGGGATAGTCTCACAAACTTGATGCGTCCAATCCCCTTCGCTCTCTATGGCATCACGACGCTACTTAAGGCATAGCGAAAGCAGCCATATCGTCCGTTGGCGTAGCAGTCTTTGCATCGCGCTCGAGTCACCAGCAGCACCAAAGCTTGCAGCGGTTGGGCACAGACTTGCTAGAAATCATTTTGGCGCCAGGCCGAGCCGGAGCCTCCGTCTGGGCCAACGGAAGCGTCGCCACCACGTGGTTTCGCAACAGTGGAAGTGATCTGAGACTGCTCGTCTTTCTACGACCGCTTGAAAAGCTCTTGGTAGCGCCCTAATAGAGAGCGCAGAGTCCCGGAGCTGCCTCCATCGTAGCGGCCGTGAGACCACCAGGCTGTCCAAACAAAATGCAAGGCGCTGAGAAGCGTCCACATACCGCGTGTATTGGTACAGGAGAGAGAGAAAGTTTTACAGCAGTCTGTATCATTTGCCAGAAACTCGGTGGGTGCATGGGCAATGGTTGCTGCTAGGAAAAGATTCTTCATTGCTGCCTGCCTTGTAGTGTTGCAGACCAAGTTGACGCATTTGACGACCGTCGCTTCGACCGTTAGCTAACGTCGTCTGTCCGCCCTGTAAAGTCACTTGGGTTCACTATGGCAGCGTATCTCCACTCGAAGGGAGAGGCGTGTGTTGTTTAGGCACTTGCCCTCACTGCACTCGCGTTAAGATGGTGCACACACGGTTTGGTCTTCCCTTCCCCCACAACTGGACCACAAAAGCTCTTCCTCTCTCTCGCTCACCCCACTCTCCTCTTTGCAACATCGAGCGCAGAGTCGAGACGCAGCACAGATTGCGGAGTCTGAACTCGCTCCCTCCTGCTCCCCCGCAAAGCGCATTACGTCCCCGAGTGGCAGCCCCATTTGGCGTCTGCACGGTAGTGGGCGAGTCATACCAGAGCCATGCAATTCTCCATGCCCACAGCAGTGGAGCGAGTGCCCGAAGGGTCGGCAGTGAACGACACGGAGCAGGAGCTAGAGGAGGCGCTGCTGCGCCTCGCAGCGAGGATGAAGCAGAACGTGGCGACTGGCGACCGTCGGCGCCACCTTTTCAAGAAATACCGCGACTGCTTCACGGGGATGGAGGCCGTGGATTGGATGCTGGAGCAGATGGAGGCCAAGAGCGTCGCTGAAGCCGTTCGCAAAGGCCAAGGATTGCTGTCCCACCACTACATTGAGAAAGTGGAAAGGGAGACAAAGTTCGAGTACAACAAGAAACGATTCTACCGATTCACAGCCACAACTCCTGAATTTGTGACTGCAGTGGAACGACCGTTACCCAGTGCCACGATGGACTTGCCGCTCAGTGCTGCGGCGCGACGACGAGCTCTGGCAGCTCTGATCGGAGGCTTCGTGGCGGACGCAGCGTCCACCTCGTTGAACGGCGTCTCACACCCAGAGAAGACGATCCCGAACTTGCTGCGACTGGATTTTGATCCTGCTTTTGTGGACTCTTCGACACGGCAGACGGCAACGACAAGGCCAACCGAACGAGAATGGAGTCGTCCACGGGCTTTGAAGCGCGCATCCTGCTGCAGTGCATCGCACGTCGAGGCCACATTCACGGCTCGCAGCTGGCCAAGGACGCGTACTGGGGATTTAAAAACGATTCTCGTCTGCTCAGTGCGTCCTCACGCGCATTCATCAAGCGCGTGCATTCCGGCAAAGGATGGCCGCACTGCGCTGTCAAGTGTCGCTCTATTGACGTGCTATCGCTCATCCCCATTGTCGTGGCGCTTTACGCCGGCACCAATTCCCTATTCACTAAGGTGGATGAGTTAGTCAAGGTCTTCTACGTCGGCACAAGAGTTCGTGACGCAGCGCTGGTGGCTGCATTCGTGTTGGAGCAAGTAATACTCGGAGCTTCGGTGCTGCAGGCTATGCGCATGAGCATCCGCACGGAACGCCTCAGTGTCAAACAACGCAAGGTTATCTTTAAAGCCTTCACCAAATCACAACTGCCTAGTTACGAGGCTATCCAAAAGTTTGGCAACCGCGGCTCGCTACCGGGCGGCTTCCACGCCGTGCTGCAACCGCTTTTTGTGCTTAACGATTACCCCACGGCTGTGCGTGAGAACATCATCGGAGGTGGACGTACATGTCGTCGTGCTATGTTTATCGGCGCTTGCTTTGCTGCCCAGGACGGTTTGGACAGCATTCCGGAGGGATGGATCCAAAAACTCAATACTTTGATTTCATCGAGGCCGATGCAAGCACGTTGGTTGGACGCCGAGAGGTCCAGGGTTCCTTTACTGAGGAGGATGAAGAAGACCGTCTAGCTGCGTACGTTGACTACGTTCCAAGGTCATCAGTGTCTTCGTCGCGTCGCATGGCGTCCAACGAACGTCAAGAGTCCCGTCGCAGCAGCAATAGTCTTGCTCGGTCGTCCTCACATGTTAATGACAAAGACCTGGACAATAACGAACCTGAGCCCGTGCCTGAGGCCATGCGACCTTCTTCGCGTCGTTCCTCGGGTCCTATTCGTCGTCGCTCAAACAGCTACGCATCATCCGGCGGTCTGTCATCGCCGCGCTCATGCGCGTCCAACTTTTCGTACGCCTCACAAACAACCACAGCATCTAGCGTTCGTTCTGTCATCGATCTGGGTGACATGGACAAATTCTACCAGAGTGGTGTAGGCAACTCCTTGGGTTCTGGATCAACCCCACGATCGAGCGTTGGCACCGATGGCCGCCTGAGCTTCGAGATGCAAAAGTTTTTCCAAGCCTACGGAGCTGCTGCGGCAGCCCGGGGTTCTCGAGGATCTGGTGGTTCGTATGGCGAGAATGGTTCGTACAACAGCGGGTCCTCCACGGTCCGTTCCAGCGACCTAAACCAGCTTCGACCGAGCGACATGGCGCAGTACATGCGCCGTAGCTCCGCATCTGCTCGTCGTAGTGACCTCCGTCATAGCTACATTGCTACGTCTCGTCGGAGTGACACTAGCCTCATGCATGGCAATCAGCAGCCTCGATACTCGGGCAAGGTTTCTCGAGTCAGCGATCCGAATGCCTTCTACCGTCGTTCTTCGTCCACACCTGCGTATGCGCCTGAGGTCGAGCGATCTAATGACGTTGTGCTGGCACACCGGGTGTCACTTGATGACGAACAGCGTGTGAGCTTGCACGCTATCCTTTAAACTTCAGCGAAGAGAAAACACTCCACACTCGACGACTGTCGGGTGTACATTGAGTACGCGACTCGAGTCTTTCAAGCAACGGTAGCGGCAACGAGTAGGCAGCAGACCAAGCGGAGTTGAAGACGATGGTGGGTTGCTTAATTTATTTGATTATGAGTGATGCGAAAAATGGGAGGCGGAAAAGAGCAAGAAAACAGTCTGGTGTCGGTCAGCATGGACGCGTTGGCTGCAAGTAGGAAGATAAGAGATAGGAAAGTAGATACCTCTCGCTTAGGGATTTCGTAGCGTGATGTATAGATAATGGTGGCCGTGATAAATGTTTTCTCTCTAACTGTTTTGACTGCTTTGCCAACACTTTTTTACAATGAAAGATTTCACGACTAAAGTGCATCGCTGACTCGCATCCTGAGAACGGAGACAGTGGAAGGGCCACATGACATGCACGCAAGCGAAATGAAATTTGAGCCGACTCTCGTGCCAACTTGATCAAGCACCTTGCTGGCCCAGTCACTAAGGTCTCCATTCCTTACAACATTGTCCAGCCTCCTGTCAACTAACTATCCTGGTGTACAGCTACGCTCACACGGCTGAAGATGTTCTACATTGGCTGCAGTGTTACCAACGCGTGGAACGAGAAAGATATAGCGTTGCCGGTGAGATGATGAATCCGGTAGACCAGTAGTATAGCAGAAGGCGAGCATGGGTAAAGCGACTACAACTGCACTACGCAGCCTGCAATTCAGACTTGACATTGTCTCCACTCTGAAGTGGTTATCATACCGTGCGGATCTATCTGTCCAGAGTACTTGGAGCACTTGTCGCCCGGTGCCGATACATCTGAGTTCACTCACGTACGGCGCGGGTGAGAACACCAATTGCAGAAACGCGCAGCGGAATGACTTTGCGTCTTCACAACACGATGGCAATGCACCTTGAACCACCAGCAAACCTGTAGAAGTGGTGTCGCCGATCTAATGATCATGAACTCCATCGCATCACGTTGGATCGTGTTCTTGCCATCTCTATGGACTGCCCCCCGTCTCAAGCGCTGGAGCACGGCGCTTTGCTGCTCCACCACTCTGCAATCTGCTCGTAAAACCTCTCAAGTCGCTCTACAACCTATCGAATGATGCAGATTTCAACAGCTCTCCTCGGTCTTGCGGCGTTCACATCGTTGTCTGTACCCCCTCGCTGCCGAGGGCAAACCACTTCCATGGGATGGCCGTGGAAATGACTTGGTTGAAGCTCTGCTGGATGACAAGTACAACACCGAGATCTTGACGCAGCGCAATGGCAAGTCGAATGGCGTACCCGGGGACTACGTGACGATCCAGTCTGATGGTCGCTCACCTGCATACAACGGTGACTCGGGCGTAATTAAGATTGGTGTTGACTCTGATGCCATTTACGGCACCGACAAAACTGCTCGTCGCTCAGAGCTGGTGCAGACCATCACGGCAAACCCCGCCGGCACAACCTTCTTCCGCGCGAGTATTATGAAGGACAAGGCCTTCAAATACTCGCTGGGTTGGAAGGTTATCTTCCCCAGTCGAATCTATTCGACATTCACGTTGATGCCGCGACCGACATGCCCAAGGTCATATTTCTAACTAACGACACGGAGAAAGCTCACTGGACCTCCCGCATCAAGGTGGACACCTGGTACAACTTCGGCATCAGAGTACTCCCATCGGACAGCGGTGATGGCACCAAAATCGAGTTCTATACTAGTACAGGCGACGAGGATTTGGTGCTGAACGTCACCACTGAGGTCGACATGGCGGTGCCCACTTCGTACGACATGCACTACGGTCTTTTCACTCAGACCAAATCGAAGGCTGGCCCTTTGATGACGACGAACCAGGAGATTATGGCATTTAATGGTGTGTCGGTTGAAAGCGAAGTGGTGACTGCGGCGACTGTGGATGTATCTGACGATTCAGGAAGTGCCACGAGTACAGCAAGCGACGTAGGAGAGGAGTCTGGACTGAAGGTGATCGCCTTTTAACCTCGACCACGGCGACTGCATCTCTAGAATTTAAAACCCACTGCACTTGCACTGACGTTGGAGGTGCGAGTGATATCAGCTACTTGTTCACAGCGTAACAAAATATATTTGAATAGACAAAGTGAGTGAAAGCATGCTTGGTAAGCGCTATAATCGCTCGTCTCACGTACCAAAGACCTTTCGACGTGATGCAGCCGACAGCGCGACCTCGTCAGCGATAGATTTTACAGTCGCAGCTCCATAAGCAGTGCGTCTCGACCAGCCCGGTAGTAGTCGGCGCGGATGGTGGTGCGCTCGAAGCCCTGGGACGTGTACAGAGCGATGGCTCCGGCGTTGTCCGTGTCGGCCTCTAGCACCAAGAGCGTGGCCCTAGGAAGAAGACGACAGAATTTCAGAAAACGACCGCCACGAAGACAACGCCATCCAGCGCACCGATTCGTCTTGAAGATGGCAATGGCTTGCCGCAGCAATTGACGCCCGACGCCTTGCCTTCTAAGGTGCTCTGCCACTGCCAACCGGTCGATGTGACCTTCGCTCTATCAACACGAAATGCAGCCCCAAACCGTCAGTCTGCCATTGCTAGACAAGCCGAGCTGGTAAATGAGCAAACGTACGCCGCCGCGCCGAAACAAAATGTACCCGAGCACAACTTGGTCTTGCGCGCCAACAGCCAGGACGAGCGTGTTGTGCCTGTCCACGAACAAGAGCAAATGAGTCTTGAGCGACTGCTAAACTGAAGCTCAGAAACGACCGACGCCTTCATGGCCTCCTGCACCAAGCGCTCGCCCAGACTGTCGCTCTTAGAGAAGCATCTGAGGGAACAAGAACAAGGAGGGCATCAGCAGCACAGACACCGACTTTCAAGATGGCGTCGGGACTCACTTGCGCTCCAGACGCACAGCCTGCGTGAGCCACGCGGCTCTCGTCTTTTGGTCACCTCCACCAGCTCAATCTCCATCGCCTTCAGCTCTCTCGATCACTACTCTGCACTTGGTCGACTGTCATGAAAACGGAGATAGCAGCTGACTAAATCGTCTCGCCTGCACCAAACTTATCGAAAATAGCTGGCAGAAGTACCTGATAAAACCACGTATATATAACATTAATTCATACTTGTGCCGAACAGCAGCTCATAGATTCTCGCTCTGCGCCTCGAAACAAACTACTCTACAACTATCAGTCCTAGTTTAGTCTCCACACGCTCACAGCTCTAGCCCGCAGTAGCATTTGCAACTACTCCGCTCTGACGTTGCATCACTGGATGCTGCCAGATCTCGTCCATGTTGATCCGATCCTCCGGGTCCACGCTCAGCATGCGCGCCAGTAGATCCTGCAACGGCTCCGAGACCTCTCGGCCGAGTCCCCAGGCGCTGAACACCGCCTTGATCCCTCTCTTGGCCACGTACCGGAAGCCTGGATCGGACGGATCCGCCCGTTCAAAAGGAGGCGACGACGTCAAGAGGATGAAGAAGGAGATGCCCACCGACCAAATGTCGGCCTTCCGAGGATCGTAGCGCTCCCGCGCCACAATCTCCGGCGCCATGTAGTAGTTCTTGCCCACAGTTTCGTCGCAGAGGAAACCGCCGCTCGGACTGGAGCCAGCCTGGACACAAAGTCCAAAGTCGGCGATCACAGCTCGTCCGTTGCGAAGCAAAATGTTCTCGAGACTCACATCTCGGTGGGCGATGCCGTGGCTGTGCAGGAACCGAAGTCCGGAGAGGACGTCCACCAGATACGAGTGCGCTACACACTCTGGCAATCTCTTGGAGCCATCTACACCGTTAATTAAGACCGCGCTGTTGTCGATGGGTAGATCTGGAGCTCCTGCTTCTTGCTGATTGCCTCGAACATCATCATTGCCACCGCTGTCTTTCTTGTCCATACTATCTGCTGTGGCTGGCTGCACACACGCATCCAGAAGGTCTCCGCCTTCGCAGTAATCGAGCACCATGTGGAGCACGCCACCGCCCTTGGCCACGAAGTAGCTGTGCATACCGATGACGTTCGGGTGGCCGCCCAATGCGCACACTCGGTTCAGCACTTCGACCTCATGGAGAACGTTCTCCTGCACCTGTTCCTGCGAGCGAGAAGTCTGTTGCAGAGCCAACTGCAGGTCAACTGTCTTGACCACCACCTTCTCATGCGTCAACCGGTCTCGGCACAGCAGAATCTCGCCAAAGATGGCCGCGCGTAGCGACGTCTCCGTCTCGTAGCGACAGATGCCCATGACTACCAAAGCAGAGGACACAGTGCTTCCTCTGCAACTGCGCGTTCACAAATGCACTCAGTGGAGAAGAGGGAAGTGAACTCGGATGTGCCAGACGTGCTACTGTTGGGCGGAGGG
>JAAVTJ010000087.1:0-25635 GCA_011947355.1 Phytophthora boehmeriae
ATCGTTTAATGACATGCCAACCAAAAACAAGCGGAAGAGGCTGTCAGACCTTCGTTTTCTCATGCAAAAAATTGAACTGCTTGCTCGAAATTCCGGCGCCAACCTGCATGATATATCAGCAAGCGAAGCTGTTGCGCTGTTCGAGCAGTTTTCGTGTGCAGTTGATGTCGAGGTGGAGACAGCTCACCAACGCGTGCGGCGTCGTGGACAATTGGTTTGGAGTTCTGTAGTTACGATACTTCGTAGTCGCAATAGAATAACAAATTGACATGTGAATTAATTATCTCGGTTTTGATTGGTCCACTCAACTTTGGCTGGGCGTCCTAAAAATTATTACTACGAATAATTGGTCCAAATTTTCTGGCTGAATGTACCGTATTATCTGTCCTTTTAGGATGCACAGCCAGAAAATATGGATTTTGAGTATTTTTCGCAATACAAAGGATAAGTATGTTTTGTATAAACCCGGCTAAACTGACGCATTAATCAAATAATTAGGCCAATCAGCCAAATGTTCTATCGGTTTATGCAGGGAGGGAAGATTGGCAATCACATCCCATAAGCAGAATACGTGCGGTGAACGAAGGCACAAGCGAGTGAGTTTCTCGGTGTCTTGGCCGCCGTTGTCGACACCGTTTGCGGCTTTTGCTTGCCCCGAAGCTGACTAACTGTGCGCGTGTGTTATTGCTGCTGTAGGATCGTGTGAAGACCCGAAGGAGGAGCTGCGCAACGTACCTGAGAGAGTGTAATTTGTCGAGCTGTACGAGTGAGTTTATCAGCGTCTTGTGCGCCGTCGGCGATGTTGCATGCACCGTTAGCGGCGCCATTTGCGTTGTTAGCGTACTGTTAATGATGATGATGGAATTTTGCTGTGTGTTACGCATCGTGGCAGGGGATTGCACGTGAAATCGCAGCCATGGACGAACAAGTACAAGCTCAGGTGGCCGCTATGCGTCGCAATATGATTGCGCCAAAATCTCGCGCAGTTTACCGGGCATCTACTGTGCAATTTCTCTGTTGGCTGTACAAAAATCGAATCGATCTCTTGACAAATAAGTTCGTGGAATTGGTGACACCACTGGCGAGTCATGAGTCGCTGGAAGCTGCTGTTTCCGCTATCAGTACCGAGCAATCGCAAGTCGATCCCATCCATTTCGACGCGTTGACAGCTGAGGACTTTATGGGGTGGCTTGTTGGGTTAAGGAAGAAGAACGGCGGGCTGCTAAGCTATGCTACATATAATAGTCATCGGTCTGCTCTATTCAATCTATTCCGCGATTATGGTTACACGATGTCAGCAAACCTGCATAGCGAATTGTCCAACCACTTTCGAGGACTGAAGCGAACGGTAGCAGCTGCAATGGCCACTGGAGACGTTTCATGCAAGGAAGGAAAGGACCCTATGCCATTCGAACTCTACGTGAAGTTAGGGCAATTGATGTTGAAGTCTTCGTCTCGCGACATGATTTTTGGACGAACGTTTTTGGTGTTAAGCTGGAACCTAATGGCACGCGCGTCAAACACTCTGGCCATTTGCTACGAGCACATGCAATTCCGTGATGACGCTTTATGTATATACTTTGCGCAAATGAAAACTGATCAATTCGCTGATCGCCCAAAGGATCCACGTCACGTATATGCAAATCCATTGAAGCCTGAAATCTGTCCAATTCTCGCGCTTGGAATAATGTGGCTCTGCTACGGTTTTGAGAGCGGTAACAATCGCTTATTTCCTGGGTCACGTCAATATGAGCGCTTTAGACAACATTTCGGACGTGTGCTTGATGAAAATCGTGACGAGTTAGACATGCGCGGGATCACAAAGGACGACCTTGGGTCTCACTCGATAAGGAAGGGTTCAGCTACATATTGCTCTTCTGGCTCGACATCATGCCCTCCTGAAGCCGCAATAGATTTACGTGCAGGGTGGGCACAGGCAGGAGTGAAAGGGCGCTACGTAAAGCATCAAAAAGCTGGGGACATGTATGTTGGCCGCACTGTGAGTGGTCTACCTATCAATGACGAAAAGTTTGCAATTTTGCCGCCTCATTTTACACACCCGGAGCCAAATGAAGTTCACAATGCTGTATCCATGTGCTTCCCGAGGCTTCCGTTTCAATTGAATGGAATAGTACGATACGCTCTCGCCTCAGTGGTTTATCACAGTGAGTTCCTGCTCAACAATGTTCCACAAAACCATCCATTGTTGGCATCTGCATTATTCACGACAGCCAATCTATTATCCTGCCTCACCCCTATAGTGTGTTGTGATCTACCAAGTAACTCATCTCGTCTAGCTGCTACTGGAATACCTCCTCATGTTACGTTGACCCAATCGATTGCAACAATTCGAGAAGAAATGAGAGATCTGAGCCAGGCTCAACACCAAGCAACTGTGGATATTGTCAAAGGGGTTATACAGGCAATGGACCAACGTGGGTTAGCAACTGATATTGTAACAAAATCGCAATTACGTCAAACTATGGCCGAAAACAACGACCGCCTGGTGCAAATGATTTTCGAGTCAGTCGACGGACGGCATGCAAGAACACAGAATGATGAATATAACGAACGCGATGATACCGGTATTGCTCGTGGTGGTCTGCACATGTGGGGCGGAAAACTGCATCCTATTCCCGCTGATTTTGACTTTCCACGTGTTGGTGTTCGCGATGCGTGGCTCTTATGGACTACAGGCGATGCTTTAAGAGGGTACCCACCTTTTCGTTTGCTATCGTTTAATGACATGCCAACCAAAAACAAGCGGAAGAGGCTGTCAGACCTTCGTTTTCTCATGCAAAAATTGAACTGCTTGCTCGAAATTCCGGCGCCAACCTGCATGATATATCAGCAAGCGAAGCTGTTGCGCTGTTCGAGCAGTTTTCGTGTGCAGTTGATGTCGAGGTGGAGACAGCTCACCAACGCGTGCGGCGTCGTGGACAATTGGTTTGAGTTCTGTAGTTACGATACTTCGTAGTCGCAATAGAATAACAAATTGACATGTGAATTAATTATCTCGGTTTTGATTGGTCCACTCAACTTTGGCTGGGCGTCCTAAAAATTATTACTACGAATAAATTGTAAACAATACTTAAACTAGGACAAAAGGAAATGTGAGGTTATTGGCTAATACGCATTACAGTTACACTGTGATTGGTTAGATAATATTCACACTTGTAATTTTGTAAAGAATACAACAAATTCAATACACCGTGCGGCGAAAATTTGTACGGTCCCTGCAAGTGGCACTTGCGGGAGTTGCGACGTATTTTGAATGGTCAGGAGACGTCCGCTGCCGTCGCGAACGAATGGCTCGGTCTGCCTGGAGAGGCTGAAATTCCGAGGTACAGACTGCGAAGCCGCTTTCGGCCGCTGCAATAAGATCCCATCGCGTTGCAAATCCCGCATGATGTCGCTTTCTTGGCTGTCGGCGGCAGCGATCCACAGATCCGCGGTCGTCCTCTTAGCGAATATTTGACATGATCTACGGTCGGGAAGTGCTTCAACACGAAGTGGTGGCCCAACGGTTGGGGCGATGATATGACTTTGTGTCCGCCGTCCGAGTAGTCGCTCGAGGACCTCACGACATCATATCGCGGACGCTTCAAGTGAGAGGATCACGTTGAATATGGGAGCATTTATTCAGCAAACAATTGTGTATGGAGCTCGTCCACTTCACTCTAGCGCGATGATTGCGTTCAGGTTGAACCTCGTGACAAATTCCGAGGCTGTTTCTCGATCCTAGCGAGTGCATTCGAGTCAGGGTATCCGACCGAGACCTTTTATCGCATAGCAAACCAGACTGCGTACCTTGCACTTGAAGGTGGCTTGGAAGAACCTCCGTGCGAAGAGCAGAACGAACTCGCAGAGGAAGAACGTGTCAGTGCCGTATTGCGCCCCGTAGAAATACACCTGCAACACGTTCTCCTTCTGCTCAATCGCCACGACGTGGAAGCCTTGCACAGACAAATGCCGATCCAAGTCCGATCGACTGGGCTGGTTCGTGAAATTGCACGAGAACGCTCCGCTGTTAGGTCATTCACAAAGTCAGTCGGTCATTCTGACTCGGTAGTGCATTGGGGTCACAACAATGAGTCCTAGGAAGGAACCGCACGTGGTCTCCATCTGCTTCCAGAACTGCCAAAAGTCCGATGTTGACAAGTTCGCCTCCGCGTCCATCATGAACACGGGGAGGCGAACGGGATCTGGTCCATGTAGCTCTCTGATTCCACCGGTGGGGGTGCTGCTACGACATCGCGCGGTGTTGGGATTCGAGGTGAAGCAGGACGAGCAACAGACTGCTGTCGTGCAGGTCGCGGGGAATCGCCTTCCATTGCGAGTTGCAACTGATTCATCATGGCAGCGCTGGATGCTTTGGCCCTTGGGCTTCGGTTGCCAATGTCATGCGGTCGATTTTTTCGCTGGGATACTGGTCCTTTACTTCCTCGTGGGGAGGTTGTGGTAGGCTTGACGGCAGCGGCAGCTCGATTATCACCGTCAGAATCACTTTCACCGTCATCACTAGAACCACCTTTCTGGAGATTTTTAATGTCGGAGAGGAACTCCGCTCTGCGTGAATCAAGACACCAATGTATATGCATTAGATCACTTGACAAGCAGATATCTTTGCAAGAGTCATACCCAAAGAACTCGTCCGCTTGCGAGCCTTTGCGATGAATCGTGCGAAGCAACCAAGGCGAGACAAGCAGGTGTATCTAGGAATCGCAATGCACAAACGCTAGTTAGGTCACCTCAACAGATATTCGAGCAGATCAAATGGGCGTACGGTAACCATCACGAGAGTCGTGAGGTAGATTAGATTGGGACCGGAAGACGCGACGTACTCCACATCCACTAACCCGAATGCCGAAAGTGTCGCGATACCCAGCCAAAGAGCTACGTTTGCACGACCACGAAGTAAATTGTTAGTGTAGAACATGCAGACCAAGGCAACTGGTATAGACCCAACCTATCGCCCACGACCCAACTCCAAGACCGAAGAAAGCACGCACGTGCATCATCAAGTGGTTTCCGTCCTTTTGCAATGAACGCCACTGGCCATCGACGTAGAATCCGTGGGCACTAAACACCAGGGAGACGGCTCCATAGACGAAATACAGGTTGCGCAGACTCAATCCGCCATTGATTTTCTGGAATTTGAGTATCTTGGATTGATACGATCGGATCACCTGCAAAGTGATCGTTGGTTAGATCACCGCAAGAAAGCAAAAATGGATAGCGAGAAACTTAACTAACCCCACCGAGGGTAAACGCAACCACCGCTAAAAGACCGATTATCACCCCTAGGATCACTAGGCGACGACGAATTTTCTTGAGGATCGAGCGCTTCGTCCGTTCATATTCCTCTCGCCGGATCTCCACCACTTGAGCGCCTCGAAAGTCGTGGCGAAAGTTCTAATGGACAAGATGTAGATGAACATACATCACTTCAACTATGGCTTGGCAAATATCACCAGGTCACTTACGTTTGGTCGCATTACAGATCCCGACCCCATGATGGATAAAGCAATGCGCCTGCAGTAGATCTAGCAGGAGAGAGACTGAGCTGTAAACTGTGGCAATGAGAGCTAGGTAGGTAATCACACAAGTTGACTATTTTTATGCAGCACGGATGCAGAGTGACAAAAGGATGAAAAGCTGCGGTCCGTGGTCTATCTACAGGCCACAGCTCGTGTGAGTTCTGTCCTTCATCGTCCGTGTTGTTTATTTTTTGGCCTCGATGATTTTAACCTTGGCCTTCCGGGTCTTCTTCGGCCGGCCAATATCGATCTTGTTGCGCTTGTGCAGACTGTCGAATCGGTCCAGCAGCGGGTGGCCCTTGGGTTTGAGTGTGCGCATATTGCCAGTCAGTTCCTCCGAGAACGAGACTGGTGTTTCTCTCTCCAGTTTGCTATAGCAGAGCAAAACAACAAGGAAACCATGAGTACTCTGCAGATTTCCAGATAGCAAGGTTAAATAAACGTACACATGCTTTCCGCCAACACGGACGAGGGGTTCCTCCTGGAGCTTTTGCTCTTTCTGCAGCTTCTTCAACTCCTGCTTCTGCGCCGCAGCCTTCTCGCTCTTCACGATGGACTGCAGAATGTGCTGTGACCTGCAAAAAATGGCAACCACCAGTTAGGTATGGTTCGGACATTATCCGGTTGCTGATATTAAGACGTACGCGTTGATCTGCTTGATGATAGACTTCTCACCACGTCGTGCCTGGTGCTCCATCTCCATCTTCTTGTGGCGCTCACGCTTGTTACGCATAGTGCGTGTCACCTTGGACGGAGTCTTGCGAGGCTGAACCGCAAAGCAGTCAAAATGTCAGCATTAACGACACATAACCACACTCACTTCAAGCACCAAGTTACCTTCTTCGAAACATCTTCGTCATCAGACGAATCCGATCCTTCCTCGTCCTACAACGAAACACCATCATCAGTCTTCCACAACACACAACAAGTCTCAAGTAATTCTCAACCTACCGACGAGTCCATCTTAATGTACTGCAGCGTCTCCTCCGACAGTCCCTTGGTCAAAGGCTCTGCCGCCTTGGCCCTCTTCTCCTGACGCTCCAGCTCTTGAGCGACAGCCTCCGCCATGACGTCCTGATGGGTCTCAAAGTCCGGGTGGTACGACTGTCCTGCAGCCGCGACTTCCACCGTCGGCATCTTGTACTGCGTGGACGGCGCGCTGCGTTTGCGTCGCTTGATCTTCTTGGCTACAACCGGAGCCACGTAGGCGTCCAGTTTCTCATTGGCTTCGTCCTCTTTAGCAGCGCCGTCCTGGCCCCACAAGTTGCTGCTCTTCTTGGCCTTCACAGCAGGCTTCTGCTGCTGCGACTGCTGCTGCAGCTTCTTCACAGCAAGAGCTTCGCCTTTGTTCAGCTTGGAGGCGTCAAACTTGCGCGTACCGGCCAGAATCGGGTCCTTCTGCAGCTTCTCCAGCTTCTGCTTCTTGGTCACTGGAGGCCCCACGTCGCCGCCCTTGCTGTCCACCTGGAAGAGCTGCTCCGCCTCCACGTGCTTGAGCTTCTTGTCCTCCGCGTCCTGCCGGATACTCTCCTCCACCTGCGCGCCGATGGCCTTGACGCGCTGCTGACGACGACGCTTGCTGCCCCCATTGCTACAGTTGACTTTTGGATGACTGGAGCTCGTCGTGCCCAGTTATTTTCTAACCTCACTTTATACAAAAATCAGGTTTGCACTTGAGTTGAGTATGTCGATATGTGGCGAAATTGAAAATATTTGTTTTGGATGCAAAAATTTAGGTTATTGACCGTTGAACCAAAACGTCAACATGGCTCAACACCATCGACCATGTAGGATACAGTATATAGGCCACACGTTGTCATGTGGCTCGGGTTGCTACATGATAGCAGTCGACGAAAGTGACTGCCATCTACTTGACAAGTTCAGTCTTCCTCGTCTTCGGCGAGCAGATATTGGTGCATGGCGTCCTCCGACTTGCAAAAATGCCAGACACTTGGCGTCGCCTGGAACACGTCCACCGACTGGGTGAGCGTCCTCAGCTTTAGACTGATGTCCTCGATAAAGCCCCACGAGCTCTCCTATAACAGAGAAAGGCACCAATAACGCGGTTAGAATAATTTGTCCTGTTTAGCATGCCTAGAAACAGAGGACTCACGTAGATGGAGGTCTCTAGTTCAATTGCGTCCTGGCAGAAGTCGGTCGCTTGCTGCAATACACGTCGATGCTCATGTTAGCATAGAGGATGACAAAAGAAATAACCAGTCATCATCTGACAACCTTGATGTCGAGATCGAGCCCCTCGCATGCTGCAAAAGCAATAGCCATCTCCTCGCGCTTCTGGTTCATAATCTCCAGGCACGTCTTGAGGTTGACCACCAGTTCTGACAGACCGCTAAGTTGCTGGCTTTGACCTGATCAAAACAAATACACAAATAATCAACAGGTCAGAGTCCAAAATACCAACACCGAACACTTTGTCAGTCACGTACGGCTGAGCATAATGCTGGACGGGGTTAGCGCGGCAATGCCCGACAAAAACAAACTCTTGCCGGCGAGGGAAATGGGCACACTGAGGCCGCTCGTTGCAGGTGCAGCCACAACTCCAGCAACGCCCACGACGGCACCAGCGACCACTCCTGCTGCACCAGCAGCAACACCCGTGCCGCTAAAGTCCGCCGACCGTCCTCGCATGTGCAGCAGCGTAATGGACTGCACCATGAGCTTCGTGCACTCGGTGGTGAGGTCGTCCAGTTCGTCCAAACTCTCTCGCATCTCCGAGACCATCGACTGCGCGCTCTGCGCCATCCTCGCCAAAGCCCAATCCGCTCGACGAGCGTTCCGCTTCTCCTCATTGGCATCTTTAGACACTAAAGGAGGGATCACCGCTTCTCGTAATTTACTCAAATAGTCCGTCAGCGTCGCGATCTCGTTCGTGCATTGAGCGAACATGAGGTTGCTCTGCTCCACATGTGTCTGGCTGCGGTCCACCAGCTCCTCACACTTGGCGAGCGTCGAGTTCGCCAACTTGACTAATGTCCGCAGACGGTTGGAGAACTTGAAGGCTTTTTGGAGCTTGTGCACACAGTTCTGGAGCTCCAGCAGCTGCTCTTCTTCTGTCTCGACCACAAGCCACTCGGCTCTCAGCACTCGCTCGAGTCGTCGGGCGTGAAGGCCTGCTGCATTTTGTCCACCATTTTGTCCAGTCCCACGTCCTTGATACCCTTAATGATGGCCAGTCGACTGGTCTCAAATATGTCCGAACTCGTGCGCTTCTTATCGACAGGGACAAGCGCGTCGTTGACCGAGACATAACTCTTGGAGGACGGCAAGTCTTCGGTCGTGAAGCTCCGCTGGGCGGCAGGAGGGGAGAGAACTTGCCGCTGCCATGACGCACCAGCACCAGGTCGTCCCGGGACTCCTCTTGACCCACGCGAGAGTACTTGGCCGAGGAAGGTGTCGCCATGCTGTCCAGGACAAAAAGGAATGAGAACTCAGATGAAGAGGACATAAATCGACCCGCGGGCTCATAAATTAATTCGCTACAAAATTCAAAATCTGCGGGATGTGGCATTTTAGCATGAGCCCGCGGGACGGTCCGCGGGTTAATAGAAATTGAATCACTTTGATAATCGATGGATCTGTACGCGGACTTGCCGCTGGCGAAGGGCGCCAAGACGTCGTCTGCGCTCGATGCGGACGGCAAGCCCAAGGCTGCTTTGTCTACTAAGAGCTCAGGTATGTTTGTGACGCCTTCGTAGCGTTAAAACGCCAGTGCAAAGCCCATTAACGCCTCGTTTTGGTCTCATGTTGCTGCTTTTTGCTGTCTTTTTACTGTTTTGTCTGCTTTAGTATGGGGCAGTGCGCCGTTGATGGTGCCGCAAGCCGCCAAGAACAAGAGCAACTCGAGACCGACGTCTGTGGTCGCCAGTGTAGGGGTTTAAAGGCACACAAAGGCACCAAACTCTCGTCCACTGATGACGTTTCTATTGTGAGTAGAGCACGACGATGCTGCCGAGTGCTTTAGCAGCAGCAAGAGCCAAGAGTCCGTCCACTGGGGGCATCTCACTGGCCTTCAAACCTGCGTCGGTAACGAGGAAAGCGACGCCGATGAGTCAAGTGTTCCAGAAGAAGGCCGAAGAGAAGACCCAAGGTCAAAGTCAGGGGCAAAGTCAGGTTCAGCCTCGTGGTGCGGCCTTTGGATTGGGGTTCACTACAGTGACGGAGGTCCGGGTGATGTCAGCACAAGAGCAGGAGAAGGAGACTGTGAACAACGCTGCGACCGAACCACAAGGACATTTTTTCAGGCCACGTACCGGGATGAATATCATCCAGCACGACCTAACAGCTACGAGGTCTATTGTAAGGAAAGGACGGAGAAGAAGAAACTGGAAGAAGTGAAGCGTGAGCTGAGTCGACGTCAAAGGGAACAGGAGAGAGAGGTAGACACCTCTTGTTTCTGCCGAAATCTCGGCTCTTGGCTGGATTTTAAATACTGTATGTTTGTGTTGTTTTACTGCAGGGCAAGAGAGAGCGCGAGAAATTAGCGAAAGATGTTGCTGAAGGTCGGGCGCCTACGATGCAGCTGCCGGTGTCAGCTGGACGTGGCCGCGGCATGACTGTTCCAGCGTGGATGCGCAAGAAAATGTTCGTCTCTAGTAGCTTCCTGATGGGGACACGGGATCTGCGTGGCATGTCACTGACCTGTGTGTTTATTCAGTGAGGAAAATGCTGCGGTGGCGCAGCCAGAGAGTGAGCGTGATGTTGACCGAGAACATGGCCCCGAAAAGCCAGAGCTGAATGTAGCGGCTACAGAGGGGCAGTTTGAAGACGCTGCTGAGCCTCGGGGAGGACTGGGGTTTTCAAATAGGGGTATCGGCTTCTCTTCATCTAGCTCCTCTAGTTCTTCATCGACAACATTCAATGGGTTTACACGGCCCTCGATGACCAAAACAGACAATTCACCTCATCGTCGTGAAGGAAACAATTCACCAAGCCGACACTCTTCGCACAATATAGCGCTTGACGAATTTGGGAGAGAGATCCGCCGCGATTCAAAGCAGATGCAAGACCACCAACAAAGTGGTAGACAAATTGGCCTTGACACGAGCACGGGCGGCTACAATAAGCGCAGTAGCGAGAGGAATCGTGACAATAATCGCGCCTTTGGCGAGAAACGTCGCCGCACGAGCGGTTGGGATAGCCGGGCACCCACCAGAACTTCATCCAGCCGAGTTGTGCTCTTACAGGTGAGTGGCATGACATCCATACAGTTAACTTGGTGACTGTCCTGCTTACATTACACGTGGATGGTCCTGTCAGAATATGGTTGGTCCTGGCGAAGTTGACGACGAACTACAGGACGAGGTGAAGGGCGAATGTGCTGGGAAATACGGCCCTGTGGAAAAATGTCTGCTATACGAGGTCACTGGAAGGGTCTCGCCCGAAGAAGCAGTCCGAATTTTTGTTCAATTCAGAAATGTGGAGGATGCTACAAAAGGTAACAATGATGATGACTATGCCGGTTGTCGGAAGGAATTTTAACACCTCACATTTTGTCGTTAAACAGCCCTTGCAGGGTTGAATGGACGATTTTTCGGAGGTCGTAAGGTGAAAGCGACGTACTACAACGAAAGCAAGTTCGAGCGGATGGACCTTACAAGCCAATAGAGATGATGAAGGTGGTGGGCACACAAATCGTGTAAGCGCGTCTATCATGCAACACATGCCAAAAATGCGTACGGCTTGCAATGCGCTGTATTGACAATGCATCAGAAATGTTTTCAATCATGACCGTATTGCGAGCAGAGTGGCTTTGGGCCGCCATAGGAGAGATAAATGCTGTGATGCATTGCAATGAAGAGTTGACTTCCACCGATTGGAAAGGGAAGATACCATACTGATCTCAACTCACGATATAGATCGCCACCATCCCTACACTCGAATTTGCAGGATCATGTGTATCAAGTGATATGTGACTTGGTTACAATGAAATTGCTGAGCATGCTTCGTGGATGATAATTCATCAAGCTGGAAAAAAAAGCCCAGGCATTGAGATTGTAAAGTGCATTTGGAACCATATTCAAAAGTTATTAGGAAAAATTGAGCACAACCGCGATGGAGATAACAGCAAACGACGCATACAGCGAGAGCAACGTATAGCACAGTCGTGGACGGTATTGGAAACCGTCAAAGGATGCCATCCCGATATTCAGCAGTAGACTCAGCAGGAGGTACCCGAATCCCAAGTAGACAAGTGGCGATGGCTTTTCCATGGTGATCGATCCGCGCGAGATAATGGCGATTGTCAACGATAAACCAAGGCCGATCAGTAAATTGAACATGGGGCCAGCGAAGCAACCGGCGAATGCCATGGTGGGAAAGCCGTCGCGAGCAATTGCCATGTTCGAAACAAGATCACCGATCGAGTTCCCCATGCTAGAACCTGTTGTCAATATACGGTCAGCAAGGAAGATTAGATCGCTGTTACACTCTCGAATTTCGAACGGAAACACAGCACAGCACTTACCGATACGCCCAGGACAGAGCTCGAAATGCCAAAGAGTTCTCCCAGCGTCTCCAGGACTGCAAGCACTTCATTGGCGATATTCATAATCCAAATGACAGACATGACGAAGGCCACGCAGATGAAAGGTGCCAGCTGCCAACCTTCCGGTGGGGAAAGTGGCGAGGTGCTGTGTTCAACGGCGGCACTGAAAATCCCTCCCACCACCGCAACGGTGACCAGAAAAGCAGGGTCTTCGATGCTGAATGAGAATGCCGATACGCCAAACAGAAGCATTGCAAAAGGTGGGCACACTACAGCCAAGTTCTTATCCCACGTATCTTCATCGACCAGCGGGATCGTAAGTCGGCGCACGAATACCGTTAAGACCTCAAACGGGTTCCAAATGAACCGTTCGAAGACCAAGTAAACGCGTCGTAAAATACGGATTGCTCTACGCATCCATCGCTTCGCTTGAGCTTGGATGCGATCAAGCCTAGACACCGCCGTGCTAGCCTCCAAAGCCAGACGAGCATCCTCCTCTGCATCGGTCTTTGCTTGTGTTTCCATCTCTTTTCTCTTTGCCACTTCTTCGGCAGTCTCAACCTCAGCTTCAACCTCAGCTTCGACACTGCCGCCTGCCTCAACACTGGATGGAAATTCTTCAATGTCACTGAGTGCGTGATACACACGTGTCCAGCGTCGTGCAGAGGTTCCCAACTGTGCGCTCGTCTCAAGCGATTCCCAAGCCGTTTTCGTCGACGCCTTTGTCGTCTCATCCGACGCAGCGAATCTTGCATGTTAGCCACACACATCGACGACGCTCGATTGAGGTGCACGTCTGTGATTTCTAGCAGTGATTGACCTTCGTCTCGTGCTTGTGGTCCAAGCTCATCGCTGAGATGAGGCGTTGAGCGTGGTGTAGGCACGGAACTCTTTCGATACAGTGTTCGGTTAAGCCAGCGTGGGGACGGTTCTGAATTCTCGGAGTCCGAAAAGATGTTCATCTTAGCGAAGGTGTCGTAAATCGGCGTGGTTATGCTTTTCTGAAGTTGGCGACGTGGCTTCTGAGTTTGATGAGGATCTTCACAATGCGTCAGTGGGAGCAGAGCACTATCCGTCAAGTTTTTCTCGCTTCCTGTAGACGATGACCAATAGTGCAGGTCGTCACTGTCATCCAGGAATGAATAACGCGAATCATCGACGACGACTCTAGTAGTCGAGAAGCACCATCCAGCTAGATACTTGTCCATGAACACCACCACCACGTAGCAAAAGTAGAGACACAGAAAGCCCACTGCCTCAGACAGACCCACTTGTCCGTCGAAGAAGACCAATCCCAAGTACAGCACAGCCACAAAGTAGAACACCACGTCACGCAAAAACGTGCGTGGAATAAGTTGCTCCTGTCCTTGAGATACGAGCCCCACACACGCCGTGATCACTGCATTGAATAAACGACATTAGTACGGATCATTTATCACTCGAATCTCTCTATCCGCGAGAACAACGTTACCTGTCGTAACAAGTAGACCACCACCAAGGATGGAAGCGACGCCGATCGACGGCGTTGGTGTTGCAAACGCTGCAATATTGGAGAACACGTCGGGCGACCCATTGCCGAAGCTGAGGAACGTGACGCCAGCCACATGCGGAGGGATCCGATACTTCTCCACGATCGCTTGTAGCACAGGACAGAAGAACTCGTCCGCAGTAGAACTCAGCAGATACAGCAGCAGTAGCAGAGCAGACACGAGCGTGACCTTCCCCAGTATTGGCGAGTCCTTCAGCACCGGAGCGCAATGCACCAAATGATCGTAGTCGATGAAGCTGTCGCCGTTGACGGAAGGCCCGTCACAGTCGTAGTCTGGGGAGGATTCACTATTGACAGCAGGGTCTTCGTCTGTGGAGTCACCTCCAGTCAATGTCACTGCCGCTAGAAGCACTAGAAGCAGTAGCGACCACTTGGTCATGGTCTGGAATAGCCTCGTTACGCGACTGTGTGGAGAAGAATGGTGAGTGGCAGTTGGGCCAGGGGGACAAATCGACTAAAGGTTGAAGCCATTCGAGTCCCACGTGAAGTCGATGCCGCGTATATTTGGCACGACATGTGATTTGAATAGAGTAGATGAGATTGAGGAGATAGGGGTGATGATATTTGAAAAGCACAGTAGTTGGAAAGAGCTCGATGGATTCTCCGTACGGAAGTTCAGGTTTGATGTGGTGCCATGCAATTCAGCTGCGCCAAAGCACCGCATAGCTACCAGTCCTGGATTTGCGCGTCTGGATGTGGAACTGGTGAGTCACTTGAGCAAAAGCATTTCCTCGGCTAAAGTCGTCTATCCGATTCTGTGGCTCCAATGGGTGTGGACTGCGCCAAAGCCGAGTAGGACGGAAAGTGATGTCGCCTATGGATGCCAATCTGAAGTAGACATGCTATTGTCTTTCATGCCATTGAGCTATGCAACCACGTTGTAATAAACAGGGTTGCCACAAAGTGCAGTATCAGATATAGTATCTGTTGAAGGTCTAACGCACTTCAACATCCACACAACCAGCTGGATCATGTTCCCCGTCGTCTTATCAACGTCCAGCGTTGTCTCTGCAGGTATTGCTCGTGGCTAAAGCGAATGCTATTGAGCAATACTTCCAAGTCAATTGTAGTATCGTTCAACACACGGCAGGAGCGGCAGTGCACACAGTCGAAGGCTCATCGCGCATTTCTTCTGCTGTACAGTCTGTCAATCCTTTCGATCTACGTTGCCCTATATAATACAAGCGGCGCACACCACATGTGCGCCGTCGATACTATTTATGCGTTGCCGTTCTAGAAGCGTGCCAGCATCGTCCTCTGAACAGTGACCGGTGTTGCGCCAGTCATATCGCTGTGTGGGCCACACGATCCAGCCGTTGTCAGATCTTTTTGCGTCCTTCCGAGCATCTTTTTCGCCAATGAAAAGCCTCGAAACGTGACGCACCACCGTCAAGTCCACACTTCGCGACCTTTCGGTGACGTCACATCACCAGAATCGAATCGCAATGCGTCTAACGCCACCAAACGCACTTTGTTTCCGTACCATCGAGTGTGCTACGGTCACAACCTGTCAGACGAGCCAATCGTCAGAACGTAAATTATTATCGGCGAAAGAGACGCGGCGCTGTTCGGCTCCGCTAATAAGAATCGTGGCCACATTGGGTTTTTCGCCGCCAAGAGCTCAAGACATCTTTTCATCTGCCCACCACGCTTTGGTTGCAATTGTTTAACCCAAACCATACACTGCAATGGCTCGTCGTCGCACTCGCCACGCCGTGCAGCCTGCGTCCGAGAAGAGCTTGGACTTCTCGTTCGCCTGTGGTGGGTGGCTCAAGATGTACGAGTTCGGGGTGGCCAAGGCGCTGCAGGAGTTCGGGCTGGAACGCAACGGCCGCGTGATCGGCTGCTCCGCCGGCGCTCTCACCGCCACCGCACTGGCGCTGAACTGCAACTTCGACAAGATCCGCCACCACGTGCTGCGGAACGTCGTGCCAAAGGCCCACGAGTCCTTGGCGGGGTACTTCCGTGTGCGCCCGTACCTTCGAGACACACTGGAAAACCACGGAGGCCTGGACCAGTACGCCAAAGTCAATGCAACGCAGCAGCTTACAGTCGTGTACTCGTCACTGTCGGCGTTGGCGTCGCGTCGTGTCACCACGTTCGACTCGCAAGAACATCTGGAGGAGAGTTTGCTGGCGTCCTGCTGCGCTCCACCGATCGCCGGATTGCCCTTCAAACTCAACGGCGAGTGGGTCATGGACGGCGGCCTTTTGGACTTCCAGCCAGTGTACGATGACAAGACGGTGACCATCAGTCCGTTCTACTGCACTGGTGCAGATATCAAGCCGTCGGCATACGTGCCAATGTGGTGGGCTCTGATCCCGCCCAGTGTGGAGGATGTGGATTGGCTCTTCGACTTGGGCTACGAGGACGGACTCAAGTGGATCGCTGACAATGGACTCTCAGGCGGACGCGCAGTGGTCATCCCGAACAAGAGCGGCACCTACGACGGCGGATGGAGCACTACTGTCGGTCGTGTTGTCGGCTACAGGAGATGTGAGAGCCGCATTTTGGACGCGCTCTTTGTAGGGCTCTTCGTATGCATATGGAGACCACTGTCTTTCATCTGCCTCTACATTGAGCTGTACTTGCAGGCAATCGTATCGGGAAGCAAGGCTGTGGTCTTTGGAGCTGCCGCTAAACTGTTCATCTCGAACATTATCATGGCCGCATTGGCCGTGACATTGGTGACGCTCGGGTTGCAGGACACGATGCTGTTCTTCCTGGGCTTGATCGCTGCGGGGTTCCTGCTGGGAGTTGTCGTACTGCTTGTTGGAGGTTTGCACGAGGCCGCACGCGTCGCGTCACAGGATTGGCAAAAGTTCCGTTCGTGCATGCGCAGCATTACGAGCTTGTCGCTGTTCCTCCACTCTATGCCTCTGGTGGGATCTTCCGTCCAGATCAAGCGTCACAAGTACTTGCTAGAGCACTCCCTGGTGTATCGCGTTGCGATGCAGTTTGTATAGCCTACCGCTGTAGCCTGGCCATATATTATTTTGAACCTCCTGCTGTCAATTACATGTCATCCATGACAGCGCTAGCGCCGTAAGAACGTGCCATTCATTGCCTTGATTTTGAATAGTTGTTGCTCAGAAGCGGCAAGACCTTGAAGACCTTGAAGCACTGGTTACGTGCGGTGACAAGTCAGCGATTCGTCGACAGGTAAACATGCAGACGAATCGCTTGAGATTTGAAAGTCGCGAGTCCCGCGTGACGACATATTTCAGATCTCATGACGCAACATGCCAAAGTCGCGCGCTGTCGTCTAGCCCAAAACTCAGCAGACGCAATGGGTAAATGAGACCGCCACCCATGGCGAGACTCGATCAAGAGCCGGAAGCTGCAGATCACATTTGGTTTTGCTACCTACAGCACCACCAGGATCTCAGACTGCTGTATCGCAATGGCTAGTCGTCGCCATATCAACTATGCTACAACTCCCGCATCTGAACGGAAGTTAGATTTCTCGTTCGCTTGCGGCGGGTACCTCAAGATGTACGAGTTTGGAGTCGCCAAGGCACTGCAACAATTCGAGTTGGAGAGGGACGGACGAGTCATCGGATGCTCAGCTGGTGCCTTGGCTGCTACAGGGCTGGCTCTGCACTGCAATTTCGACGCCATCCGTGACCACGTGCTCAAGAATGTGGTGCCCAAGGCGCACGAGTCGCTTTCGGGACTTATCAGTGCACGCGAATATTTGATGGACACGTTGCACGCCCAAGGCAGACTGCACGAGTATGCTAAGCTGAACGCATCGCAGCAGCTCACCGTCGTCTACACATCACTATCGTCGGTCAAGTCTCGCCGCGTGACTTCGTTCACATCCAAGCGACATTTAGAGGAGTGCTTGAAAGCGTCATGCTGCGCGACGCCGATTGCTGGGATGCCCTTCAGACTCAACGGCGAGTGGGTCATGGACGGCGGCATCTTAGACTTTCAACCGGTGTATGATGACAAGACGGTCACGGTCAGCCCGTTCTACTGCACCGGTGCCGACATTAAGCCGTCGACGTACGTGCCAATGTGGTGGGCGATGATTCCTCCTGGAGTGAGAGATGTGGAATGGCTGTTCGACTTGGGCTACGAGGACGGACTCAAGTGGATCGCCGAGAACGGACTCTCGGGTGGACGAGATGTCATCATCCCCAACAAAAGTATGGACTACGTCAGTGAATGGAGCACGACCGTGGGTCGAGTTGTCGGCTACCGTGGCTGTGAGAGCCGCGTGTTGGACGCACTCTTCATCGGACTCTTTGTCTGTCTGTGGAGACCGCTAGCATTTTTGTGTCTGTACCTTGAGCTTTACCTTCAGGCCATCGTGTGTGGGAGCAAGGCCGTGGTCTTCGGCGCCGCGGCTAAGCTCTTGGTCCCGAACATCATCGTGGCTGTGCTTGCTGTGGCGCTTGCTACTCTCGGGTTGCAGCACACAATGTTCACCTTGCTCAGTATGGCAGTCGCTTGGTTTTTGCTGGGCGGCGGCGTCCTCCTTGTAGGAGGCCTGCACGAAGCTGCTCTCGTCGCATCTCAGGACTGGAAGCAATTCCGCTCGTGCGTACGAAGTATCACGAGTCTTTCATTGCTACTTCATGGCTTACCTGTCGTGGGCTCTTCTGTGCAGATTAAACGTCACGAGTTTTTGATGCAGAGCTCTCTAGTGTATCGAGTTGCACTACGCTTCATCTAGCAGACCCACACAAACGTTTTCCGTACATTATTCGCTGGTTGTCTACCGCAATTGCCATCCAGCAATGCCTAATACATCGATTATTTCATCTTTCATATTCCTTGACGGCGGCATTGCACGTATATCTTCCAGCTTCCAGCCCCATTAAGTTTAAGCAAATAAGTAGTTTATTGTATCAGCAAAGTAAAGTAAGTGAAAAGTTGTGGGTATCGCGCTACCCTGCTGCATTCCACTGAGCTAGCGGGAGACACGATGAAGTTGGCAGGCAGACACGAGGTTTCATGCCTTCTGTTACCTCGGTCGGCCTGAGTGTAGAAGTAGTCATTAGAGCAACTTGGTCGGATCTTCTATCGAACACGACTGCTCCACTAGAGAAAACAGATACACGAGACAGAGAATCAAGACGCTAAAACCAAACCTGGAGCGGAGGGCACAACGCGCGTTCGATCCGCACTCGCTCTCGCCTCAGGCTTGGTCTAGGTTGGAACATCAATCGCCAGTGGCCTTGATATTTCTTGATTGACTCATGAAGATCTACTGTGCCTCAGCAGGCGTGGTTTCCGGTGCATGCTCATCCTCACCAGCGTTAGTTGCAATATAGCGACGCAGGTTGCGGATAAAGCACGACACTTCGCTGATGGAACCCTTGTGGATGAGGCTGGACGGGAAGAAGCCCTTGATGTCGCAATTCAGGATCCAGATAAGGCGGCTCTTGAACGGAGACGTAGGGTGGGGCAAGATCAGCCAACCCGACGGACCATTCTCGCCACGGGTAATTCCCTTCTGCGACTTCAAAATGTTCTTGCCAGCGTAGTTGTTCGCAACAATGTAGCCACCGCCATCCTGGCGCCGCCACGTGCGGGTGTTAACAAAGTCACGGCTCGAAATCATGCCGCCCAATGCAGGGGCTGACACCAGGTGTACCAAGTCCGTCGTCTCATCCAGCTTACAGATCACACTGTTCTCCGCTGACGTCACGTTCCACGACGAGCTCGTCTCAAAGTTCGTGTACAGTTCATCAAACAACTCATCCGGAGAGAGGGGATCTCGCCCTCAGCCTTGTAGATCCGTGCCGGTTTGCCATCGCGTGAGTACACCTTCACATTCTCGGTCGTAGCTACTTCTTCCACCCATGCAGGGTCGTTCTCCACATCTACCGTCGCCAGTTCCAGCACCTTGTCCAGTGCACGCTGCGAGCTCGCCAGTAGTTCATCACTCTGGGCGGCAGTGATCTTCACACTGGCATACTTGGCTTGTTTCTCCTTCTCCTTCAAGGTCTCCGTCTGCTCGACAGTCGCGGCAGTCAGAGCGTCCCCTCCATCCACTTCCTCCAGCTCCATGCCGCTGAAAACCTTCTCTGCATCCTCCACCGTCGCTTGCTCTGTAAATTTCCCTACTGCGCTCAGTCTCCGTCCCATCTCGTACACATTCTTGATAAAGCCCGCCAGTAAGATCCAGATGGCAGGGTTTGACAGCGCCACTTCATCTTTTAAGAACCAGAAGGCCGCAGCGAAGCCCACCGCCGACGCAATGAGAAACCCTAGGGTTTCTTCTTCCTTCACCGTCTTGACCACTTCTTCCTGTGCGTCCTTCTGCTTGAGCAATTCCTCCGTCATGGTGGGCGGTTCATTGATCTCCGACTTGGCTCGGAAACGAGGTCCTAGCGCCGTCTCTTCCGCCTCGTACAGCACTGCGCTGCTGTGTGCATGGGCTGCACACGGGTCGCAGACCCTTTGTCGTCGAGGGATCTCCCCGGGTTTGTGGCTAACACCATTCGGGTACGCGAGCAGGCATGGCAGAAGATTTCGCCACACACGCGGCAGTGGTGGCGGCGATTGACCAATGAGAAGACGCGCTCGCACTTGGCACACGTCCGGGCCGCTGCGTCCTCCACCCACCGCCCCGAGACGGTATCACGAGACGCGACGTTCATCCCTGTGGGGGACCAGCTACTGGACGCCGTGGACACGTTAGAGCACGAGCGAGGACGCATGGACAGACGCGTCCCCGGTGTGGACGGCCTTGGACGCCGAGCGCTCGGCGCGCACGGAACGCGCCGCGCTCGGAGGCCGCACACACATGGACTGCGGAATGCTGTTTGTTAAATTATACCCGGGGTCTAAGGCTCTGATGTAGGCGAAACCCACGACCTGCCGGCGTTTTGGATAGTGAGGAAGAGAGAGAAGGAGGTGTGGCGACGTTTCACGATTTTACGAGAGAATTAGATGGAAGGATATGGCATTTAATGGTGGTAGTGAATGGGGAATTTGGAGACTGGAGGGTGGAGTTAGAGGGTGTGATGAGGAAAATTAGACGGGAATGGCGTTTTGGATGCAGATGTCGTTCTATATCGTGGTTCGTGACAGGTCGGTGGACTTGATGTTTGTATGTGGATGATAAGTGACGGTACTTGACTATAGCATTATAGAGGAAAAAGTCAGAAGCGATTGGCTAAATCGGCGTGAGTAATGCTCGGCTGTCGATTTGATCGTCGGAGCGCTCGCTTGCAGTCGCAGTATGGGACTTCTCGGCTTTCGCCTGTTGCTGACGTTTGACAACGGAACTCGACATTTGCAGACTTTCCCCATGGGCGAGCATGCAACGGACGTCGATTGACAGCGATAGACTCGGAGATTACGCTCCAAATGCAACGAAAAACACGGTTGCAAAAGGCGATCGGAGGAGGTCTTTTGAGTGTATCCATCGCTGTATCCAGTCGAAAGGCGAGACATTTTGATCACGGACGAATACTGTAGCCTGTATCACGTCCAGGATTCACTTGCCGGGGTTATCTTGCTATTAGTATAATAGGGCAAGACGATGACGGTCATTTTCTAGTGCAAAACGTAGTTGTTGGCCTTTGCTTGACGCGCGACCAGTTGACTCGACGCATTGTGTGCGTTTTCGTAACGCAGCGCCAACTTGCCACGGTTGCGTCGGTACGACCACTTGAATGACGCCGTTCCTCGTAGCCAGCAGGGATCAATACCCGACTGGCGATCAAACTGAGAGAACATAACGCATGCAGACTGCAGCTCCGTCGTCACCACCTGGTGGAAGGCACGCCCCGGCAATGACGACACCTCTGATCAGCATGCACTTGAAGTAGGATGAGCCAATTGACACCAGCCGATTGTGCTGGCGGCGACTTGGTCAGCAGTTAGAAACCTGCGCTGCTTGGAGGTTCGTGCATGGCGCAACCCATGCGACCTCCAGCTAGCAGGGAGTTCGTAACGATCTGAGATTCGTGTGATGTGCGCGGTGCAATACGGACTCGATCCGTTCTTGCTGCTTGCCATCCACGACTTCGCCACCAACTCATTCGATGGCAATTGAAAGATGCTCGGCGTTCTGTGGGTTAGGTGGCCACGGTTCAGTTTCGAGCCGCTACTCTACTTTGTGCATGTGGATGTGGTGCCGCTCGACCATGCGAGGTTGAAACCGGCAGACGCACAGATGGGAGGCAAGCCCTCTGGTGATGACCAGCACACGCCAAGAAGTTTTTGGTGGCGCTTGAAAAGGCGAGACAGGCGAAGACTAAGGGCCGCTCTGGAAGACTCAACTGCCATTTCTCGATTTTTCCTGGCAGACCTCAGTTTTGACAGGACTTGAGCCATGGCCGACTACGAAGGATACTTGCTACTGCACGACGTCGGTCGTCAAGCGGTATGCTAATACCTCTTTGCATCATTTCTCGTGATATCAATCGCTGACTTTTGATGCGTTGAATTCGGTACAGGACCCGCTGTACTTTGAGCTGGAAAGCGGTTTGCTGCAGTACTTCGACAAGAAAGGAGGTCGTTGGATGGGGCAGTTCTCGCTCACTCGCCACCGAGTGGTGGTGCAACCGATTAATGGCGGCATCAGTCCGAACCGCTTCTGTGTGGAGTTGAGTCCTGTTCGGTCGGTGCACGATACGGATCGACCCATGAAGCAATTCCGACGAACTCAAATTGTGCTGGGTGCATCCACTCCCGAGGTTCAGGACCAATGGATTCGTGCGCTGCGCACGTGGCGTCGCCGCAATTGGAAGGACACTGCAGTGATCGCCGGTTTCGACGACGAGGCCAAAGCACTGCGGATGCTGATGATCATGTACCGCCTTGACGTGAAGCTCTTGAGATTCATGGACCTCACTCTGCGCAAGGACAACATGGACCTGAAACTCTGTGGCCCCACATACGATGACCCCTCGGTGGCCAAACACCAGCCGAACCCTGCATCGATCGTGCCAGGAAGAGTCCAGGTGACGCGATTCAGTAACCCCTTGGGGTTCCAAGGCGCCTATGCGAACCAGTTCGCACTATGAGGCGGGTCGTGATCCGAACCACCTTGACGAGGCAAAACAACCGCGACGCCATGCCAATTATCTGTAAATTATTCGTGGGCATGCGAGCGAGGAGTGATAGAACCCGTCAACGGTGGATGTGTCGAATGCGTCCATGAGTGTCGACTTGTAGAATAATAATGCCATCTTGCTTCAACCTCCAGCCTGGTTCGTGGTGATTTACTTGCTTTTAGCCATCGACTCCTACTTTTGAACTAACATTTTTGCTGCGTCCCATGGTATTGAAGGTAAGGCGAAGGCATTGGCAACTGAGCTGGATGGCGGTTCTTGGCTTAATTTTTCAACGTTTGATTTCTCAGGTTTTGGTTTCTTGTCGAGGTCTCTCGCAGAGTTGATGATTTCGACGTCTTCCTCATTTTCTGACCCATCCGATTCAGGAGTTTGGTTAACATACTTTTTCAGCGGCACCACTGGTCTCGTGGCATCGGTGTTGGACTTCGCGGAGCTGAATTTCGCCATGGCTTTGGAGACCGCTGCCGCTGATCCAAATGAAGCGAGAGCTTGAGTGCCAGCATTGAACCCTGAAGCCGTTGCAGCAGCGTCGTCGCGATCCCAATACCACCCGAGGACGCGACTCACTGTCCACTCAGGGACTTCGATATCGTCAAGGTCGTCCCATGCTTTCAAGAACATTGACCTGGTGATCAGGTCGACCCCTCAAGATTTAGCGCCACGTCAATAAGCGCATCGACGTGGTCTTCTTGCATGGCCATCAAGAAAAGTGCATCGGTGATGCCCAGTTCTCGTGAATACTGGCTTTGCTCATTCGCACGGTCAGCTTCTTGCTCGGAAAGCCGCTCCCACGTGGACATAACGATGGCCATAAAGACGTTGAGCATGAGAATGCAAAAGACAACATTGCCCGAATAGATGAAGATCGCGCTGAAAATGCCGCCCTGGTCGTAAATTGGTCCGGGATCGTACAGTCCAAAGTTGAGCTCGAAGACTCGGAAGAAAGCTCTTGGAAACGTTGACCACTCCGCAAAATTCAATCCGTACAACATGTGCCCCGCGAATGAGTACCCCACGATGACAGAAAAGTATATGGGGATGAAAGACATCACTTCCGGCATGGCACCATACACGCTCCGCATTAGACGCCGTCCGCCTTTCATCACCTGAAAATACTTGAGAGCTCGTCCAGTGAGCAGCAGAATATTGAGCAAGTTGAGGCCCAACAAAATGCGATCCCAAAACATTAACGACAACGGGTGAATGTACTCGTCGAAGGACTCGAGCTCCAGAAAATTTTCGCGTGCTGGAGTCTTCTGGCTGCAGTATCGCCAAATAATAATGGCTGTGTTGACGACAATGTTGCCCCAGTCGCCGATATTGTTTATGAGACCGTATCGCGTCACGTACTACGAGATGCACTGGGTCAGTTAAGCTTTCACAAGTGAAAAATACTCTGAGTGAGTACGTACCAGTTTGACGCTACCCCGGACAGAACGCAGACATCCCAGAGCTCGATCAAAAGGAAGTAAAAGACGTGAGCAACAAAGAGACCCTCAAGGATCGAGCGTACGATGTTTTTGGCAGGGTGAAGTCGTACGGCTCAAGATTCAAGACGAGGATGTCAGATTCCGGTATTACTCCGCCCGCAAGGTTGAAATCTATCGTCAGGTGCACGAAAGACCATATCCGAAGATTGAGGTTGAAAAGTGTCATGGTGATTGCCACCCGCTTGGTTTGACGATCTATCCACCCATGTTGCTGCATTAGCTCGGCTTTTGCTCGCTCGACGGCGCCGTTCGTCTTGCTGCGTAAGAAATACGTTTGAAAGCCGCTGATGTCCGACTCGTTGTCAGTCGAGAACGAGAACATGTCGAGTGACTTGAGCTCAGCCAAACTGGCATTGGTGCCATTCGTGATACCAAAACTTTCGTTGGAATTCTTTTTGGCGTAAAAGCACGTTTGGCCCTGAAGCAGTAGCGTCTCGCTGTAACAGTTGGTACCCTGGTTGTCTTCGTCGCTGAAGTTGAGAGCGCTGTAGCGAGTTTGCAGCAGGTGAAATCCTCCCATGATTACTGTGTGCGATGCCAACGTGTAAGCTTCGACACCATCACTACCCGAATACATGATACTAAGGAACGAGTTTGTGAACCACTCCCAAAAATCGCTGGCACTAGCGATACCAGTGAAGATGACATCAGAGGACCCTTGTGATGTCGCCAACAATTCCGTCTCAACAATGGCCTGCACGACAGATCCTGTTCGAAAGAAGTTAGCAGCAATATCTCTACAAAGTTAAGCGCACAAAGTTGACACGTACGACCAGAGATGTTGCGGTCCAGAAGCAGCGCAGATAAATAGATGCAGACAAAAGTTATGAACACCAGGAGCTTTCTGGACAAGAGCCGAAATTTGCGCTTCTCCTTGAGATCTCGTAGCAAAAATGGCTGAGGAATACCAATAGGGCGAGGCCGTGCAATGACCGCCATCGATCGCATGAAACTAGGCGCCGCCTTCATGGCATCCACCGACCCCAGCCCAGCCTAGTAGCACCGTAATTGGTTTGATGTCACCAACTCCCGTGGTGTGACAATGAAATGCGAAAGCTAATACTGTCATGGCTGGCTATTCTCGAATGCAAACGGGTCCATATTGACTCGCTAATTCGGGTCAGTGCAAATGTGCAGACGTGCTTCGACGATGAAAAATCGTCGCGGCAATGAAACTCGCTACCAAATGGAGCCCGAGACAAAAGGTATATCATTTCTGACGTAGTGTAGCAAGGTACTGATATTCGTACCTTTGTTGGCCATGTTGGGCTCTTCCAGTGCAGGTTGTACCATCTCGGTATACATTGGCTCTACAGCAGCGGAACCGGAGGCTCCGCTCCAAGTCTGCTAAAACGTCAGTTGTCGGTGTGAGAAAAGTTGGGACCTCTTCGGTTAATGCCACTTCAATTCGTGCACCATCAACTACATCGGCTAGAAGACCCGTTTCAACTAGTGTGAGGCTGAAACAAAGCAAGCAAGACTAATGTCTGCACGACCCGACTTCAAT
>JAAVTJ010000088.1:0-33674 GCA_011947355.1 Phytophthora boehmeriae
CCAAGACAATTGCCTCTTCATCTGGCAGTTGTACTAGACCTTCCCTGGTGACAGCCACACTCCAGCGGGTACCATGAAACTCATACCCAATAGACAACCTACACTTCCACCAATATTGCCAACCCAGATATCTAGGATGTAGACAGTCCTCGGTTCAAGAGTGATAATAATCTTGGCCTTGGACGTGATGTATGTTGGGACATCACGTACACCCGACATTTTGAGTGCTTCAGTTGGTCGCATCTTGATCTTGAACTTACGTGCAAAGTCCAAGCTCAGAATGCTGACCGAAGCTCCCGAGTCAAGTAAAATCGGTGTCCGACAATCGTTCACCGCCTCGTGGACCATCGCAATTTTCGCTTTGCGTCTGGCTCATGATCCTCCCACCAGCCAAACCTTTCCCCGGTTGCTAAGTAAACTCGACAGGTTCTTGGCCTAAGGCTGAAGACGTGGGGTCTTGGATCAAGGCTGACATGCAATTGAAATTACGTAGTGAGTTGGTGATATGTAGCTTTATATAAGCTAGAGCAAACACTGGAGACTTTGGCTCGACACGTGTTGAACCCCGTTCAACGAGCCTACTAGTTTAACGACATCCCCGTCTTGATCTTGGTTGAAAGTTGATCCAGCAGTTCGGTCGGTAGATCCTTGAGCACACCTTGCCGTACTAGGCCCTTGATATCTTGTAGCATCTTCCAGTCGTCACACAGTCCAAGCTTGTGAAAATCACCACACTTGGAGCAAGACGCAGTCTTGCATCTAGACGTCGGATGACCTTGGTGATGGCAACAATCACACCACACTTCGGCTCAGCACTCATCTTCCCTGTGACCAAACCTTCTGCACTTGGCACAGAACGTGTTACGACGTTCTTGATCCAGCCTGGAAAGTGGTGGTCCAGATTGATGATTAGGCCTCCATCCAAGTCCTTCCAGCATACGATATACACCTCAGCTGGCAACTCCGTGGTCAAAGGTTCTTGGTTCGAGGCGGCACTTGGTCCTGAACTTGCAGTCTTGGTCACAAGTGACACTTCGTTCCTAGATTCAACCTCGGATTCTGGATCCTTGAACGTGACCTGCTTCTCGGAATCTTCGTCACTACCATCATCTTGGACCAAGAGCGCACGTCTTCCATCTTGCCGTTTGGGCTTAAATCGCCCCTGCGCGATGATATCGACGCGAAATTCTTTGGTCCTGGATGGTGGGGTGTTGTATCCTTCATCCTGACGCAATTCCTCGTCACGTTTTAAGGCGTCTTCTAGATCCCGCATACTGCTATAAGTTTTACCTTGGATAGCAGTCTGCAGTTCCTTGTCCTTAAGCTTCTTGATGAACCTTCGTTTGTGAAGTTCTTGCTCGGACTTTGGACTGAGAAACTTGATCTTAGCTTTGACGGCCGCTGAGTTCAAGCGATAGAAGAACTGCAAAGGCGTCTCTCCACACTTCATACGAAGCGTGTAGTAACGCTCTGCATGAGATCCCTTAGTCCAGCAGTATTGTTTCTTGAACTTCTTGGACAGAATCTTCCAATCGCGCTGCTCCTGCTTGGACATTTGAGTGAACCAGTATCTAAGCGGGGCAGTCAGTCTTGCTCGAAGCTGCTTGATCATAACCTTCTCAGTCCAAAGTCCTTGAGACGCCATGTCTGAGAACCGTTTCCACCGCCCGACACGATCAGCTAAAGCTGCATTCTCGTTAAATTTTTCCAACGTGTCGGGGCTGATGAAGGGTCGATAGGTGAACACTGTCGTCCCTTCCTGGGACCCAGAGACTGAGGTCATTCCATGGGTCAAGCCACTGACTGAGTCATCTGAGTCACTTGAGTCTGAGTTGGAGCTGCTTGAATCAGAGCTAGGGCCTGACTCAGGATCAGAAGAATCAGAACTATGAGTCCGTCTGTGACTCTTGTGCTTGCTAGATCGTTTGGACTTAGATTTCTTGGTCCTAGAATCCTTGGATCTGGATCCATCAGTTTTCTTAGTCGTTGAGCGACTAGACGCGCTTCCTGCAGTCGTCCTACTTTGCGAACTGACTGAATGTGACTTTGTCGACTGAGGCTTTTCCGGAATTCGGTTGTGTTCTTCAACTGTCTCACTGGACCCATCCCGTTTTGTACCCAGAATCTCCAATAGTTTATCCAAGTAATTTCACCGGACATAAAAATGGAACTTCCATTTTTCTGAATGGTCGCCTGATTCTGAGTCGCCAAATTTTCATCGGTGTTCATCTGTGTTCCCTGAAAAGTAGACGTCACTCCCAACTTAGGCTTGATACTGGGTTCCAGACTCGAAAAAGTCACGTTTACGTTGACGACCGGATTTCTCACTGGATCTTGGGATGGGACAGATTCGTTTGCCATACTAGCTGAATTTTGCCTTGATCCTTGGGCTGGCCGAGCATTCCTGAGTTGTTCCGCGTGGAACCTCTGGATATTCCGTGGCAACTCACGTTCGGCCAGACGGGTGGCTTCTAGCTCCTGGATTTTCTTCTCGTACCCAGCTAGCTGGGACGCGACGTTCTTCCGAGCTTCCTACATTAAGGCCGCACGGAATGCATCGGTGTCCGCTTCCTGCTTTCTCCAGCGTTCCTCCAATACTCTGGCATGCTGTTCTTGTGACCGGCGTTCGGCCTCCAACGTAGCTGCTAGCCTTTATTCCAAGCTTTGAGCCAGATTCAAGGTGTCCTGGTTCTGCCGTCAAGCTTGTTCAGCAGTCAAGGCGCCAGCTTCCGCTTGATCTCTCGTCTGAGTCAGAGCTTGCTCCGCTTGGATGGTCCGCATCATCAAAGTCTGGATCTCACGCTGTGCATCGTGGCGAGTCTGATCCAAGGCTCGCTGCATCTCCAACTGGAGCTGGTGTTGCTGAGCCTGGAACTCAAGCTGTTGTTTCTGCATCTGTGCGAGAGCCTCTTGTTGCTGACGCATTACGTTCAAGGCGACTTGCGCCGCTTCAGACGGAGCTGACGAAGCTCTTGACCTGGATGATAGGCTGGACGTAGCTCGGACTAAAGTCCTGGACTTGGTCGAAGATCTCCGGCTGGTCAAGGCGCTGCCGCTGGTCGACATACTCTCGTCCGATCGATCTTCCATGTCTTCATCCAAGTCACCACATTCAACCAAGGTTCTCGGTTTAAGCTGTTGGGACGAAGGCACGTTCCGGTCAAGCGTACGAACAGCAGGCGTCGTGCAAGCTATGATGACTCCGCCACCTTGGATCGGTACTCCGCCACCTTGGATCGGGACATGACTCCCTTGAACTTGAGCTGTCATGACCATCGCCCCAGGCCCAGCATACGGCATGTGAGGTGCCGCACTGTGATCAAGTGACAATCAGGACGAAGACGAAGAGCTGCCTCTTGAATCAGAGTTGCTCGACTTCAGCGGAGACTCGTCCGAAGACTTTGCAGATTCACTCACGCTGTATGGTTCAAGTCCTTGGCTCGGGAAAACCCTTGGGTTACAAGGTGCTGATACTGAGGACGAAGCCTCCAGCCTAGCATGCTTCTTTTCTTCCAGGTTCATCGAGCTTTCGTCTGGACTTCGAGTTCGGACTCCAGTCACTTTCAACCTCAAGACGTACTCAGCCCCAAGAATATCAAGTTCTGCATCCGACATAAATATATCGCCTTCTGCATCTCCCTCTTGATTCTTGAGTTGAGCACGTGGGTTTGGTCCAAGGTCATCCACCACAGCAGTCACATACACGGCGACGCCTTTGGTGATAGCTCGCCACTCAATCAACTCAACAGCTAGATGAGACTGTGGGTTTTGGCTGAGCTCATGGATCAAAGATGTCTCGATCGTAGACAGCTTGGATCCAGCCCAGGCGGTGATCATGTTCTGGAACTCAAAGCCCACATCCCACAGCAGTGTCTGCAGCACAGCTACAGTCCCTCTTGGGATGTACCTCGTCAACTGAATCTGCGTTGCCGCTAGGTCGCAAATGACTGGGATACCAAGCCTTCTTGGACGCAGCAATGCGATCCAAGCTTCGTCTCGATCCGAGACAGAGGCAGCTAGGGTCAAGAGGACACTTGTAGCAAGAGCTGCTTGAAGACAGGAGCTGACGTCTGGTGCAGGTTGCGGCCAGTTGTAGACCACATTCCTTGCTTGGACGAAGCCAACTTGGAGTCTCAACCAACGAGTCAGCTGTTGTCGGACGAAGATCGACTCCGGGTCACTTTCAGGGGTGGTCACGTCAAGGCTATGATCTTTGAGACCAGATTCACCACTCACGGCAAAGATTCCACCCGAAGGTGACTCCTTGGTCGTGGCTTCATGACGCGGCACTACCTCCGACGGTGTCACCAATACAAACCCAGGCTTGGTCCGAGGAACCAAGTCTTGACTTGAGTGCCTTGACACAAGCTCTTCCGGAGACGCCTAGGGTTCTTCCATAGGCTTCGCAGCCTCCTTCGTCTCAGGTTCGCTTACATCCTGGGATGCTTGGTCTTGACCTTTGACTCTTGGTTCACGGGGAACAAGCGACGTCTCTGGTTCTGGAGTTTGATACTCTCAGCAACGCCGTCCACACTTTGCGAATTCGGGGTCTTCCCTCCTCAACTTCCGACGGCTTCAATCCAAGACTTGGGGTCTTGGAACCGGTTTCTTCAGAAGCAGATTCCTGCGCTTTGATGCTGGGTTCTTCAACCGACTGATCTTGAACCGAAGCCTTCTCCTTGTTGCGGGTAGGACGCCCCACGCCTTGAGCATTTTCGTCCTCAGGAGTCAATCCTCGGATTCATCTCGACATTCTTGTCGGTATGGTACTTTCTCTTTGCGCATGGCGTTTTTCTTTTCCGGCATCTTGGACGCTCAAACGAAGATAGTAACCACTCAGATAACCTTGAAAGTAATAAACGGTGAAATCAAGCTCGTAAGATCCGGGCACGCGCACCAGCTGAGATGAGGTGGTGAACCTTTTTCCGTCCAGTGTATAGTGAGCCTCTGATACCTCTGGTCCAGAACTTAGAAAAGCTTGGTCCAAGGTTGGCGTGTACCTTGTGCAATACCTGACGGCTCGATTAACCTCGCTACCGTCGACCGATTGGCGTATTGATCCAAGTTTGTGAGTACCTTCGTCTTCTTGTCTTGTCCTTGATGTCTTGGATTCAGGAACAGACGCACGTTCTCCCCACTTGGTAGTTCAGCAATATAAAACAAATACAGAGTTCTTCTTCCTTGAACGTCACGTTATACAGTGTCCCAATTCTTGATATCCTTGGACGAAGGCTAAGCCGAGGTCAGTTGGAGCTTCACGCTTAGGATACTTGGCAGGATCCCAACACTCACGACGGTACGCGCACCACTCTCAGAGAGAGAAATTCATTTGCAGGTTTCAGGTTCAGGTTACTTCGCTTCACATGACTGTCCGCGCTCACGGCTTAAGGTGTCGACTGTAGATCTTGACACTCCCAGACTCAGGAATATGGAATGGGTTAGCCTCTGAGGACGCCCAACTAATATATAAAATAGGCGGGACTTGTATCCTCAGCGAACGGCGCTTTGGACCCCAACCTAACTGGACTTGACACAGGTTGGAGACTCAAAGAACCGGGTGGTGAAGTAGCTCAAAGACTCTTGTGCTTTACAAGTCAAAAGAACTCGAAGGCACTTCGGGTTACGGATCAAAAAGAACTCTGATTGAATATATACTAAACTACTAAAGGCTACTGACTCATGTCACTAGTCATCAGCAAAGCTTCGCGACTTTCAACGCGACCTAGCGCTGATTTCATGCAGAACACAGACAGAAATAATGGATTTGCGGGAAAGCGTGATGTACCAAGGGCTCACAGGCGTCAACCAGCGGCTTTACAAAACTCCGTGCCTTCAATGCTAGTGTTCCGACTGTTAGTCAGACGCTATCAGTCATTTGGACGAATTTGATTCTACGCGTGTCGCAACCGGTGATGGTGATTATGTCGCAAGTGATATTGCAGAGAAGGGGCACCGGACAAATCAGCAGAAGGTCTGTCTCACCGAAAAAGAGTTCAATGCATTGGAACCCGGTGAGTCCAAGCTCGGCGAGTCCAAACTCGGCAAGGTCAAGCTCAACGAGTCCAAACTCGGCAAGTTCAAGCTAGGCAAGTTCAAACTCGGCAAGTTCAAACTCGACGAGTCCTAGCTCGGTGAGTTCAAGCTCGGCGAGCGCATTATCTGGAATGGTGATTACGACTGCCGAGACGTGGTAGTTCCTGTCATACCGAACAAAACCGGAGCAGTGAGTAAATCTTCGAGGATGGCTTCGAGAAACTGAGGCGCGGATTTCTGGTATAGAAATATTACCTAACGATGGGATTTGACAAACTAAGGACGAGTAAGCTGAAGCTCAGGCGTTGTACCAGAGGGTGCATCAGGGAAGACACTGGGGGATCGGTGAGAAGCTTTCACGTCTTGGAGTTAAAATCAACGGTAAACGAGTCTATGGGTCCAGACACTCACCAGCCCGGCTCGGGTCAGGACCGGGGCATTTGTGATGTAGAGATTTACATAATTGAGGATCGCCCCACGTCTCACCCTTGAGGACCATTTTGAACAACCAAAGTACCAGAAGAGTGGTACATGGGTACCAGCAAAGTTAGCTCGACGAGACGCAGCTCAGCGAGTCCTCGACGAGTCCAAACTCGGCGAGTCCGACCAGAATCACTCGAAGAGTCACAGCAGGGTCGACCAAGATCTGTAACGGACTTATTTCACTACATGTTTGTATAGGAAGCTTAAAATAGCATAGGAGGAGCCCGGAGGGCTCCCAGAAGATATAAGAAGATAACAGAGCAGAATTTTCTAGGTTCAACACAAGCGGTACACTTCTTAGGTAAGTCACTGCCGCGGACCGGATTATGCCTGTCGTTGGTTCCCGAGAGGCATAGCTTGTAGGGAACTCAACCAACTGGCAGCGCCAAGAGTACAAGGTCGGCCCAAGTTGGGTATTTGATCCCAGCATGCCAATTCCGCTGGAAGTCGGCGAGTGTGCGTCCTCACCGAATCGACAGGCCTCTTCTCAGAGTGACGTCGTTAAACTTCGCGCCTGGGATTACACATTAACCTTAGCGTCCCGTGTCAGGCCCATTCTTTAGTGGGGACACGGACGGTTATTCCCAGAGTCTGCGGCCGCAGACACCTGGAGGGAGTGAAAGTGAGAAGAGAAATAAAGGAACCTGGTAGTGGGTGCTCGTCAAGACGAACTCACCACTGTCCCGGCTGGGCCGAACTGCACGGGGACCTATCCCTGCGCAAGGTCAACAGCGCTGACCTTGACTCGGCGCATTGTTGTGAGTATTGCGTTGGAGGACTAACAGATTTGTGTGTTCTCCTATACCACAGTTAAAACAAACAAAAGCGTAAACCCTCCAAGCTATATTGACTGGGTAGCAACAGCTGAGTTCATCATGGATATTAGATTACATTCCGATTTGTTCGCTACGTACGTGACGGAGAGGAAGACGAAGTGCGGCACCCGGGTTTGCACGGTTGCAAATATTCCCAAACTTTCCGACATGTGTTATGTACACAAGTACGGCAATCACAATGAGCACTATGTTGGCCCGGAGGACGGTACACACACAAACACCATTGAAGGACTATGGGAGATACATATCAAGCGTCATATCAAGTCAATGAGAGGCATGGAAAAAGCGAGTTGAACCGGTATATTGATGAGTACCTGTGGCGAACATGGTATTTCCTCAAGAAAGCGTCCACGGCTCAGATTATGAGCGGACTCGTACAGCATGTTCAACGTCATGGGGTTTATTTCCTAATGAAATTGGTTTGGGATTTGCTTGCATCAAAACTTTTCAAATGAAAACTGTTTTTTAATAACATTAGAAAATTACAATAGGAAAAAGCGGAGCTGTCCTTGAGGAGAACCTTTAATCTTCCTTGCACTCCGTGTGACAGTCACACCATTGTCGAGCTGTGAACGCGATTAGGTAGGTTGAAGACCATTAAGAGAGCAAGAAACAGCAGCGTGTGAACTGTAGTGCGCTTGATAACAGCAAGTAAGTAAACTCTTGCGTGCATGAGAAGACCCAGTGTACCTTGAACTCTACAGACTCGTCAAGAAGATGGAGGACACCGTTGCCATAAACCAAGAACGTAACATCCCAGCAACACCAAAATGACAAGGCAACCAAGTTACTACGGCATCTTGCCTTTACAACACCGTGCTGCTCGTGAAGGCCACATCGGACACTAACGGACTCACCGTAGCATTCCTGCCAGGAGTCCTGGCAAGTACTGTGTGCTGAGAATTCGTGTGTTGGATATGTGTTGGATGTGTGGTTTGTAGTGTTGACCACCCAAGAGTGTAATTACAACACGTGTCTTTTACGAATACATAGAGTATTACAGGTTTTTGCTCTTTATTAAGACGTCCAAAACCCTCAAGAAAGAGTCTTCTGAAATGGCTACAAAAATAGCAAGCCCTGATTTACGTTATTCCTGGGCCACAGTAAAGACGGTTTTTGCTATTTAATAAAACGTCCCCTGACTTTAATGGCCGCCTGTTTGTAAATAGCTGATATGAAACTATCAAATCTAGAATATTGTGGAGGGCCGTATTGCACTTTGTTCTTCGACAGCGCTTTTTAAGTTCGCTTTCGTGTTGGTTAGGTTCGATGTTGGTTTTGCGGGCAGGAATCTGCTCTCTATTCTTGTCGTCGTAGCCTTTAGATAGGACAAGCGAGCTTCGTGTGTGGTGCTTCTGCGCCGCCTTAATGCGCTCTTTGTTAGCTTGGTATTGTTCAGGTGAGTATGCCATCTTTGTACGTTACTAACTTTATCTTTATCAGGATTAATTGAAAATGCAATCGTTTAACCTCAATAGGATGTTACGATACGCTACGACGTGTGATGCTGTCAGTCTACAGCAGGTGCCATGTCATTGCGATCTCTCCACTTCTTCTCTATGTCTTTGCGCTTTCACTCCATACACTCGCAAAACACCTTTTGTTCTGAACATAGACGGATGTTCGCATCTCCAAGTCATCGCCCGACGCAACAAAGCCTTCTTTCAAGCGCAGCGAGATAAGTCTTGTGTATCCAGCATCCAACGCGCGTACGATCAAATCGATCTATGGCATCGCAAACAATGTCAGAACAAAAAATATTCCCCTCGTGCTCCAAGGCTCATACCTCGTATCTGTTGCCGATTACAAAGCTTTCAGACGTGAATTCGACATAAATATTCATCACCGGTAGAGCAAACGTGCGCGCATCATACCACGCGTGCATTTCTGCGGAAAGAGCAGGACGATTGCTTGGGTCGTTGTCATACTTATTATAGCTTGCAAATTTCCGACAATGCTCTCTTGACATCAAATGACAGCTCTGCGCCTTCCCCACAGACCCGAACCACTCTTCGCTCTCGATACGCTGGTGCCTAAATTCGTCAGTCATCACGTCGACGATCGAGGTGGTGGTCGAGAGAGCTGCCATCGAGACCTGAGATTCGGTGTCATCTGGAACATAATGCCGGCTGTAGATGCGCCGAAGTTCGCTTAACCTTAACTCCCGAGGAACAGAGGCAACATTTGTTGACACCTCGTGGCCATTGAGTGGGGACGTTGACGTGATACATTCATCCTACAAATGCATTGTCGAACAACAGAGCATTCTCTCCTGTCAAACAGACAGTTAGTCCATCCAAGTAACATCGACAAGATGAGTAGCTTACTTGTCTCGAACAGACCGTGGATGCACAGCGTTTCGTCTTCATACCATAGTGCATTATCCTTGTCCCCGGATCGTAGTAGCCAAGGTATGATGCCGCCAGCCGGTACAGCCTGCAGCGAATCCCTTTCGTGATCAACTCGTTGCGTCATCGTTAAGATCGTATGTTAATTAAAAAGCAGCATTAAGAGAATAACGCGGCATGTTTTCTTATTCTGCGAAGTTACTCCGACACAAGTTTGACTTCCATTGCAAATTGCTGTATCTTGCGCACGTTCAAGTAGCTTGGCAACGGCATCCTCTTGTGCTTCGAGTCAAGATACCTTTGGTATCGGAAACCAGTGAATCTGTCTGGTGGAAGCACGAAGTAAAGTCGCGGTGCTGCAGGATTTTCGAGAAGTTTTAAAACGTCCTGTAGACCAGCCTGCTTGCAGGGGTGCTTGTGTGCACCAGTAACCTGAAGCAATCCATCCGGCTTGATTATCGCATCCACCGACTTGTAATTTTCGCCGCTGGCCGTAGGTAGGTTGTTGTATCAGCAGCGATAACGTCATCGTCGCTAGAAAAAACGACAGTTGGCCTTTCAGACAGCTGGATTGACATAACACCATCGCCGAGATCCTCGTCACAGCAGAACTATCTTCCATCGCAACATCACCCTCTAAATTCATAGCATCATCAGCAGCCTCTACACTCATAGCATCATCAACAGCCTCGCCTTCGTCCGAGGCTCCTTCTGTGAAATATTCATCATCGTCATGTGCCTCACCGTTGTCGACCAGGCGCCGAATTCGAAACGTTCCACCTCGCGGCAGCACTGAATGCACATGTCCTTCAAACAGATGTCCACGGAGCACCGCAAGAGCGCCAATTCCATCAGATGCAGACATGAAGTCCATAAGCTTCTGCCTATTCTGATCGTACAGGCGCTTATAGACCTCTTGCTGCACATATTGTGATGCAAAGACGAAGTATTCGCTGTCAAAAGAGTTGCTGACACGATAATGCAGCAATCGATGCGATACTCGAGCGTCGTTCGCATCAAGTTGACCACAGGCGTTCATCAACCAGTCGAGATCAACAATGTCTATCGCTTTCTCAAGCAACACCTGCTGGTCACCAACTTGCGCAAGTCGCAAGACATAGCGTGCGATACCACCCCAACGACGAAAGCAATCCAGCACGGCGGCCTCTGGTGTATCCGAGTACATCAGCTCATGACACGTCAGGATCTCCTTCATGGACCACACTGGCACGTAGCAGGACAGTCAATTCGTCTTGTTGAACTCGTACCAGATGGAGCGGCGCGGTGACGTCAAAAGAATCGTCTTCGCTTCATAATATGCAGGCTTGACGGCATCCACAATGTAATATGTCGTAGGCTTGTCGAGAATGCGATCAAAGTCTTGATGTGAGCCTTGAGCCACCGCATCGCGAGAGAATAAGATGCGCTTCTCGAGCATACCGCTCTCATATACCACTGTCGCGCCATCACGCGCAAGAAGAAGCAAGATCACAAAGCCAAAAACATTTTACCAATACCAGGGTTGCCGAGAATCACAAGATGGGGTGTTTTCGTCTCTACATCATGGATCATCTGCTGAGAACGCTTCCATAGCTCAGGGTAGCAATGGCGAATGTAGATACGAGAGCCTAGTGACGGCGTGCCGAGAAGATGCGTGCCTCGGGGTAACTCAATCAAAGCGTCAGCTTCGACCTTGGTACGATCGTTCACCAGTGCTTCCCAAAACGCGACCAGTGCTGGTGGATTCAGCGCCATGGATTCCGTGATGTGGATGTTTACACTGTCCACAACAAGTTGGCTGTCGCGAGGAGTTTCCCCGGAACCACCACCAGCACGTGGATCTGATCATTGGATGGCAGCGGCATTTTGTTCCTGTCAAACAACCAGTGCTGCAAAGTCTTCGTCGCCCGCATCTGCTTTCCGTCGATCAACGTCTGAATGTCGTGGTGGGTCTTCCCTTTTTCCAGTTCTATCGCTGCAGGATCGTCGTCTGGCAGCCACGCGCCGTCCGTCGTTTTCGCCAGGAAAAGCTGTACCTTGTCTGCTCGCCCTGTATACTTCAGTTTCTCTGCAATGAATTCTTTCAAGAAGCCCACCAACTTGCTTGTGTCAATTTCAACGGGAACCACGCTTCCATCTACAACGATCGCGCAGACAAGCGTCACGAGTACCATGCCTCATCCAGACGGCAAATTCTGGAATGAGAGAAAATGAACTTTCTATTTCTGCAGCGGGTCACTATTGGTCAAAGTCACGACGAAAAGTCACGACATATTCTGACCAATAGAAATGGCTTCAGAAATGCACAGCATGCAGTGTGGTTAACAAGTTGTTCATGATCTTTTCATTATTGGTAGGTACTACTTCGAAATATGTACAACGGAGCATTACACTTGCTTTCGATTTGTCCAGAGCACGCTTGCTTGGCGCCGTGTCGATGACCACAGCGATCAATGCTCTGCCTTGGATCTTGGGGTTATTCCCATGGCGTGATGATAAACTCATCATACACGTTACCATTCGTGTTGAGCATGTACTGAACGCGCATGACATCTGGTCCAGACAATATACGAAGGTATCCATACTCATTGGCGTGGCGAATACTCCAATTCCCATATTTCGTCGAGAAACCTGCCGTGTACAGCGGATAACCAGCAGCGCCAGCTACCACATGCACCGTTCCTTTCCCGTCAGCAACACACTCCTTGCGATACACTGGACAACTGCGCTCATATGCGTGCTGATGGCCAACCTGCACACACAAACGCATGGTTAACCGTGTATTCTTCAAGAAGCACTTGGTAATACACAGTACCAGCATCAAATTCACGCGGTGCTTGAAAAGCAAAGCTTCGACTTCATCTCGAAAATGGCTGGCAACTTTCATATCGGCATCCATGCCAAGTTGAGTAAAGTACTACACACGCATAGGTTAAGTGAACAGAAGCCAAATGTCAAGGGGAGGTTGAAGTATGTCGGTGTGATTAGGAAAGTGCAAATAACAAACGATAGAAATAGCAACCTCAATGCTAACTACTTGTAGTGTTGATACTCTCATGACATGGAGTCACTTCGAAACGCGCGACATAAAGACGGATGTGATCCAAAACCTTTTTCTGCGTGATCACCGCAGGATTTAATCGGAATGTGCGTCTCTTGTCCTCGTCAGGATCGTCAGGAAGGAGCGCAATATAGCACACTGGCAATTGCTTATCCACAAATGGCTGCGCAAGCTCCCAAAGAATTGCTGCATCGCACTTGTGCGTGGTGGCCTTCGTCAACTGCAGGAAGCAAAACCGTACCACACCGTCGGAAATCGTCCATCTGGCAACCGCATCAATTGTTTCACACAGACTGGTTGCGGGGATCCAGTAATTCATCTCGGAAGGGTTTGCGGCCCACCTCTCCATCACTGCTACGCATTCCATTCTGTTCCCACCTTCGCACTTGGCCAAAGAAGGCTCATTCACCTTGATCGAGCCCACCTCCTCATCCATAATACTCTCCCAGTCCTGGACCGTTCTCCGATCCACGTTATCGTACTTGCAATACTGCACCTGAATTGACCGTTGATGACGCACTGATGAGTGGAAATATCCCTCCAACGCCACACCTTCAAGACGATCGTCGTTCATTCCCTTTGCAATACCCATCAGCTTGTCAAAGAAGTTTGGCTTCATCATAGCTGCCATGTGTTGTAACACAAGCTTCGACGTCACGCAATTGGTCCAACTCCCGTACATGTAGTCCTCCGCATTGTTGCGGTCTCTCACTCCCCGCATGCGGATGCGGTCGATCTGCTTGTTGGAGCCAAGGCCATACGGTGTGAGCAGATTCCCCGCATCATCAGGTTTTTCAATACAGTCCAATGCTGTCTTCACAGTGACTATGACATTACCACTGAGAAACTCTCTTAAGCTTCCTCCAGCCACAAAGAAGCGAGCATTGACCTCGCTCTCCTGCATATGCATGTGTTTGAGGCCAAAATCTTCCAGATCCGTCTGCTTCCAGTACGGTACAAGACACATCGCTGTGAATTGCATTGCTTCACTTTTCGGCGGGCATTGCCCAGAAGTTGCCAGCAACTTGTACCTATTGAACCAGTTCTTCTCCAATACTTCGCGGTATTCCATCCCATCAAGGCAGAACCAGCACTTCGTCAGGTCGATGCCGCTAGGCTTCATTGCATCATAGAGACGTTCAAAGATTTTACCGTTGTCGTCATCCCATTCGTAGTACTTTCCTTGGTAGAACAATCGCGTAGCTGTCATCGTATAAAGCCCACCGATAACCTTGCGGAACCAGACGACTGGTCGACCGTAATGGACTGCGATGTAGAAACATATCAAAGCCAGGATGCAACTCTTGCCCGTTCCTGGACTTCCCATGAGAACCATCTGCATGTTGACCAGTTCGCCCGTGTCAAACTCGTGTTGATATATCTTCTTAAAATTCTCCAACACACAGAGAATCTCTTTCCGCACGTAGAATTTGGAACCGGTAAAGTGCACGATGTCGTCGATCACTTTGATGTCCATTACCTTTCCGCAATCGTCATCGGTCCATTCAAACAAATTCAAAAACGCGCCTTCCTGAGGCAAGTCGCCAACGACCACACAAGTTTTCAGCATCATCGCCAAAGACGTCAGCTTTGGTTTTCGTGTCTCTTCCGCACTGCTGTCCCATCCTGAAACCACCACCAGCACGTGGATTTGGTCCGTTGATGGCGGAGGCATTTTGTTCTTTTCGAACAGCCAATGCTGCAAAGTCTTTGTCGCCTTCATTTGCTCACCACCAAGCATCTTCTTGATCTCATCATCATCGGTATTTCCCTCTTCCAGTTGTTGTGCAGCAGGATCGTCGTCTGGCAGCCACGCGCCCTCCTTCTTCGCCAGGAAGAGCTGCAGGTCCTTGGCGTCACATGTGATCGTCTGCGAGTTCTTCGTCTTGATCGCATCCTTCAGGTCATCCACCCAGTCGCTCTCATCTACCCGCACCGAGAACGCGCTTCCAGCCACACCAACGATGACACAGCTGAGCTTCACCATCTTTCCTCCAGGCAGCAGATTCTCGAATGAGAAAAGAACCTTCTGTTTTGTAGGGGACACTATTGGTCAAAACGCATGCAAATTCGGACCAATAGAAATGTCTTCACGGAGACACAGCCCCGCCCTTGACCGTAACTCTCGCGAAGTAAAACTCGCTGGATTGTCTTGAGGATCTTACGAACAACTGTGCGGATGCTGAGCTGCAACGGATGTCTTCTTGAGCGCTAAGCTAGTAGCGACGTTGCATCGGTGAAACCATTCACTTGCTTACCACAGCCACCATACTTGAACATCTTAGAAACACAAGCAGGACCTTGTTTCAGCTACAGTCAATGCATCAGTTCCCATCTTCCCAAACAAGCACTAAAAAGCACAGGTGACATCAGCAGCAGCGAATGGTGGCGCCAGATTAAGCGCTAGCATTCCAAGCACGGCTGACTCTCGTCAACAGCATTGCCCGCAGCCAATATCAGCACACACAGCGAGCAAAACAGCAGTCTGCAGTAGCCATAAGAGGTAGAGAAGTTGATACGCAGTCATCGTGGGATGTAGGAGCTGGGGATAGCTGCGCCAAGGAACTGAAGGTCTGCTAAGTAGGTTGTTGCACTGATAGCACTAGTAGCGAATCAAACGCTTGGAGAGCTAAGCAGAGTGCAGTACAAGACACCAAGGCGCCCTCGCAAACGCTTTGGCGGACTTTAGCTATGAAGTGCATCCGCGAACATCAGCAGCCAGAAAAGACGTTACCAGCTTGGAGGAGTGCTTAAGTTAAGGGGCGATAAGCCAAGCGCTGATCCTTACTTTGTTTGTTACTGGTTGAGCCTTCATGCAGTGGGCCCAGAGTAATTGCGAGCTAGAGCTCCGAGACCGAGCTATAGAGTAATAGCAGTCTGCTATGCAAGTGAGGTTTAGTCGAAATCTAGTGGGTTGATTGCTTTGCTGATGATCCTCGGCGTCGAGGTCGATCGACTGCTATACCTTGTGCAAACAGAGATGGACACAAACTACGAAGGAGTGGCGAGAAGTCAAGCAGTCCCAACAAGACCGAGTTACTGGTTTGCAGACTGACTATGGGGTAGCGTTTATTACTCAGAAATCAACGAGGTATAGGAATGGTGCACAAGCGCTTCTAGCCAGCAGTAGGGGCGACCAACCTGTTCTTGTTAAGGCACGCCGAATGATGGAAGCTAACTCGGTAAGATTCTGCATGGTTGACATTGTCGGTATCATTCGCAAGTGAAGTCGTGATCAAAGCCAGCGATCATTTGCGTCTACTGTACAAGGCTTCAACAGAGACGATTGATGACCACTGCTCTTCTAGAACATCGAAACAATGATGTTATAGTGCTATGAAGCGGAACTGCGGTGTTGGCAAGAAGCGTCACCATATTCAACACAGCTACATATTGACCCTAGCGGAGCTGCATGTGAGCAGTGATTGCGGACTGGGTGCTGTTCAGAGTATACAGATATCTCGCTGAAGCTATCAAAGAGATGGAGAGAGTCTTCGAGTACCACTGCCAACAGATAGCACACTCGACGCTTGTGTCGACACAGTATGCGCATCGTGACGCAACTTGCTTGCAGTAAGAGTAATGCTAAAAGCCAAAGAAACGTGTGCGTATCGATTGCGAGTAATAACACAACACACGACCAACTCCAACGTAACGCCTCATCCCAACATCGTGTTGCTTATCCGTGTTGCTTATCTCTAAGCTTTACGAGTACTTTTGTTGTCAACGACGCGAGACACGCAAGTAGAAGTCAAATCCCAAGATTGCCGCCACACCCAGGCGAGTTGCCACTGTTTAAGACCCCGTTGACATTACGACAACCAATTTCTTCTGCTTTCCTTTTTCGAGCGGTCGAAAGACCCACTTGGCGACACGAGTGCAGCAGTCAATCGTGGCACAGCCAATCTCGGGGTATTCGCCTTCCCAATCTTTAAGAGCCGTCACTTTGTCGCAAAACACCAGCACGACCTTCCACTTTCCCGCCCACTTACTCTCCAATCCTTTAATGATTCCTCTTATCACGCCAATGCCCACAGCAGCCTTCCGATGCTTGCATTCGCAAAGAAACAATGGTGTGCGGGCTACTACCTCGGTAGTATTATCTGTTGCACTGGTTGCCTTTGGTGCATCACTTGCGCTTGTCCCTGTTGTGCCACTTGTACGCCGTACGTCTTGAACGTAAACGTCGCACCTCTCGTTATCCGCTGCACGAACTAGATGACCGAAGTTACACCCATCGCGACGGTCGCAAGTATCAAGAATGCATTGCGGCCACTTGGCGTTTGGTGGTGCCAAAAACGGGATCTTCGTCTCCAACAGCTCCGCTAGAGCATCGAATCCGACGAAAAACTGGCTGGCACTCACTTTTGCATCGCCAACGACCATCTTCAGTGGCTGGGACCCGTCTTGAAATTCACTCAGCAACCACGCAAAGAAGTCATCGAAGCAAATCCCTCGCACTCCATCTCTCCGAGACGCACAGTAGATCATGTGAGCGACCATGTTCTCGTACGACAGGTAATCATTTTTCACAGCGTTCTCGTTTCCGTGGACAAGAAACCCGTTTCTTTTCCGGTGCATGGAGAAAATGTCCCGCGTCGAATGCGCTTTACCCATATCATGGTCATAGTATCCAGAATACTGCTTCCCGCCCAAGACCGCGAGGTACAGCAGCAGATCCTCCTCGATACTCGGAAAACAGCACGACGGTTGCCAAGAGTTATGGTTCGCTTTCAAAGTACCATTTGACAAGTCAACATCAGTCAGCTGATCGTCGACCAAGTTTGCGAAGTGCAAATGCATACACGTGACCCCTGCATCCGTTTTCCTTCTTTTCGATGGTGGCTCGGACGTAGTATCAGTAGCGTTGTCATTCGTGTTGCCATCTAAAAGCTGGATGGCTGCGTTCGAGTAAGATATCGCCATTAGCTGCGCCTCTTGCCCAGTCGGCTTGTTCATGAACTTTTGCCACACTGCGTCCTATAAGCAACTTGATGAAACGCGTCGTCCAGCAGGTCGCACAGATTGGGACTTGACTTTGTCGTTGCGTAGGCCACTACGCTATCTACGAAATATCTGGAAAATCTCCCCGAGAACCCACGGCTATGGCATTCACGACAGGATACTGCGCCACAATACTCTCCCAAGCCTCCTGCTTCTCAATATCTCCGAAAGGAACAAATTCATAAGGAGGAAAACGAGAAACAATCGACATCCACGTATGGTCCTTCTTGTAGCTGCCCCCGACTGGGAAATCAAATTGGTGATCTTGGCGTCGGTGCCCATAACAACCACGACCAAACTGCAAGCGCGAAAGACATTGCGTTGAAAAGCCGCCGTGTTCTTTCCTCCGGCATCTTGGTTCGTATTGGGCGACATTTCATCCAACACGAAGAAGGGCAAAAGCTTTCCTGCTGCCGTGATCTTGCTGCACACCTCTTTTACATCGTTCCGACTGCACTGCTTCACGCGTAACGTCTTCCGCTCAGTGAAGTGGATCATTTGAGGATGTTGATAATCATCCATGCTGCTATGCTTAAGCAGCTCGCAGATCAACCCATAGGTCCACAGACGATCAGTCTCGTAAACCGAAGACGTCAAGTCCAGAATGTCCTTCTCGCTCTTACTTGTCGGTTTATCCAAGAGGGTGACTTGTCGAAATGCGATCGATATTGACTGGAAATTCCTGTAGAGATCTTGCGACTCGGATCCAATGTCCGTGACAGGCCAGTAAAACCACGAGCGACGTCCGCCGCCCAGAGCAAACGCGAGTTGCGATTTCCCCATACCCGAGGACCCTTCCACGCAAATGAAAGGTAGTGGATGCCTCTTGAGGCCATAATAGTCGTCGACTTTATTCAGGATAGCCTTGCAGTAGTCGTGACGGTGAGATTGAATCCGCCGGCCTCGCTCTTGGTAATACTTTAGTTCTCTCGTAAAATCGTCGTCGCTAGCCTCCTCAATAGTAATGTTCTTCCCGCTCGGAACCACCACTAGCACGTGAACTTGGCCCTCACCCGGTTGAAAATTCTTTCCAAAGTACCTGGCGTTCTTGATCCACAGTGTAGGCTCCATCTGATCCCCGTAGCCTCGCAACGTTCCATCTTCATCGAGCGCCACAGCTGCCGCGCCAGCCCCATCCAGCCACGCGCCGTCCTTCTTCGCCAGGAAGAGCTGCAGTTTGTCCGCATCGACATCCATCAAGTCGTTTGGTTTCTCCTTCTTGATCTCCTTCTTCAACTGCCACACCGCCAGGGCATCGTCGATTTCGACACCAAACACATTTCCCGCCTCGCCAACAATCACACAAACTAGCGCGATCAACACCATCTTTCCTCCAGGCGGCAGCTTCTCGAATGAGAGAAGACGAACTTTCTGTTTCTGCAGCGGGTCACTATTGGTCAAAAGTCAACAACAAGGGACTACATATTCTGACCAATAGAAATGGCTTCTCAAAGATGCAGCCCTACCCTTGACGGTAACTCTTCGGTTGGTTTGATTTCCGTGCAAGTGTTGTGCAGTTTCATCAAGATCCATCCATCGACACACTGATGTTTTGACCAAGACCACTGTCATTTCTAGAATCTACCGACTGGGGGTAAGATGTTGACGCTGCAACTAGCTTGCGTGGAAATTGGGGTCACAGGAAACAAATTAGTCGTAGTAGTCGACGAAAACGCGTCGGCAAGATCTCTTTCGGCCACGTGATATTGCTCCGTCTAGCTCGTAAGGGCAAGACGGTGGTGTATGCGAGAGGTGGCGACTGCGTTTTGTTTTCTGACGACACGGTTGTCAAAGGATTCGAAATGACGTTGTCAACATTCTTCGCTTTGCGCCTACGACGTATGACATCGTGGATGGCATGAAGCCTGGGAAGTATTCGGCAAAAGACGATTTTGCTGACGGCTTTGCGCTGGTCAATATGGTACGAATTCAACAAGACATCATGCCAGTGAATTTTGTCGTCGGTGTCTTCGTGAAAGGAGATCTAGGAATATCATGGCAAACCGTATCCGAATCTTGACAACACTGTAGTATGCGAGGTATATATCCGGCCGGTGGGCGATAATGCGCACTACGTGTTGGAGAATGTAACAAACGAGGACCAACAATTGTTGCTGAAGGAGGCGATTACTGGAATTGAACTTGACAGATTGGAGACGACTTTGGAAGAGACGGCGAAGATGACAATGATGATGATGACGAGACTTACCTATTGCTTCATCATGTTGTCGATGAAAAATTCTCATTCATGCACTTGGCCTTCGCGTCGCCGTTTGTTGAGCAAGAAGTCAACAAAATCAAGCAGAAACGTTTTACGTTTGTTGCGGCTTTAAACGGATAGTGGGGTTCGAAGGGCATGTGTACGGAGTACTGCTGTAAGGCGAGGAGCTGTTGCTCTAGTTTCGTAAGGTGCTCATTTAGTTTGTCAAAACGAAGAATATACAGTTGTCATTCACATCCAAACCATTGGGGTTAAACAATAAATCGTGGCATGTATTTACTTTGTCTTTTTCTTCTCTGAGCTCTCCGATTTTCACGAGGTTTCTTCTTGTCCGACTTCCCCATGGTTGCTGTGGTAGTACGCTCCACGACTGTTTTGCCACCATCTTTCATTTTCTTTTTCGTCGAGATATCCTCGGTCTTCGTTTTAGTCTTCCCTGTCGTGTCGCTTGACTTTGTCTTCTTCTTTTCATCTTTTGACACTGTTTTCTTCTTTGCCGTCTTGCGATCTTCCCGTCTTTGTATGACCTTGTCCTTAGTCTTGATTGAGTCTTTCTTTTTGTCGATTTGGCCTTTGTCTTGATCTTCTTTCCCTTTGCTTTGTCCTTCTTATCTTTACCCTTAGCCTTATCTTTGGAGGTCGTCGGCATCCTCTTGATGCTTTTCTTCTTGCCCTTCTTCCCTTCCTTGGCAATGCCGTAGGTCTCACGCCAATTGGCATCTCCATCTTTCACGATTGCAACAGCGCCATTTTTCTTCTTGAGCTTACGACGCATGCGTTTCATTGCATAGCGCTCCATTGCGACGCGTTTGCGGCGCTTACGCCACTCCTTCAAGAAGCCTGCGAGCAGAACTAATGCGACACAAGAGAGTCCAGTGATGAGCCCCCATGGAAGCAGGCGTTCATACTCCCACGTGTACTGATTGCGGCCGTCCTCGAACTTTTCATCCACATTTCCAGCGGGGTCTCGAGCTCGAATTCACAGCATGAACGTGCCCGAGTCCAACCAGCTGCCAATGTCAAGCTCTCCGAGCGTTAGTGTCCAATTGCGCACTACAAGTTGCTCCACTGTGTCTAGCAGATAATATTCAAACAAGCAAAACGGTTTGTCACTTTCGAAGCGGAAAACGGTGTCCGAGCTTCCGCTTGAGGGAACTTCCGTGAATTGAGCGAGAGGTCTGCGAGCGTCACGATACCAGACATCATTGTCGTAGTAGTCAGGCGCTGTGAGGCCACCTAGAACCAACACGCGACGTTGAAAAACGATGCCAGCATGACCAGATCGTGCTTAAGGTTTCCACTTGCAAATGCTCTCTTGTGCATCAACGAAAACATCTCGGAATACTTGAACCTGATCCACTCCAAGAACGTCAGCCCAACGAAGCCGACCAGTTTTTGAATCCGTCACCTTGGTACCAATGTGTGTACAACCATCCCACTTCGTTTCGTCGTCAGCGAGAGTTATTTCAGCTGCTGCTGCGTTGGCATCACCATGTTCTCCTTCAATGGCGGCCATATGTTCCTGACCCTCGTACTGTGTTGCCTGCACAGTGCACTGTTCAACAACAAGTTTTGCTAGAGCGATATAATCGCAAGTTGGCATGATCTGCCGAAATACCAGCGTTTGGTCGAACGTTAGGCCCGTGAGGTCAGCAATTGCGTTCACCCCCATTGTTCCCAACGCTGCAGCATCCGTGTCGATCATTGTCCGCATATATACCACATCACTTGTCGGAGTCACGTACTCAGTAAACGCTGTGGCTGAGGAATAGTCTTGAATCCAAATTGCCTCTCCTCCCTTCCACACCCACACGTCTTCTAATGTGCGCTCTACGCCTTCCCCAAAAGCAAAAGGAGCTGGTCGTCCGGGTCATCACCTGATGTTTGGTCGGGAGCTCCAGGTAGAGCAAGTGTTACGTGTTTTGCACGTGGTGTCCACGGAGCCCCGTTGGTCACAATTGTCCAGGTCGAACCGGTAGCACTTATCCATATATCGTTTAATAGTTGCGTTTGAGCTTCTCCTTCATGCGTTCGAGAATCACCTGTACGACCACCAAGTACGTACAATAAAGACTTGAAAACCACCATTGAGTGCTCACCTCGAGGCGAAAATTCTGCGTGAAGTGTAAGCTTCGTCCAGTGTTAGCCATCAGTTGATGTCCACATATCGTTCATGTACGCTCGATAACCACCACTACAAGCAAATTCCTCGCCCGATTTACGTTTTCGAGCGTCCTCTTCAACGCCACAATTTCCCAGTTCCACTAAAGCGTAGCCCCGGACAAGAAGAGCACGTCGTTGAATATTGTCACGGCGTGAAATTCTCGCGGTGACCACATATTGCAAACACAAAAGCCCGTGGAAGTAGCTTTATCAACTTGGCAAGGTGCATCGCCCTCACATTGATCATCATCTTTGCACTGGAGCTCTGGGCGCGAAGCCTTGTGCACTAAATCGCTCTGAGGATAAGCACAACCTGGAGTCACAAGTTTCCAAGATGATCCAGCATCACTGCTACGCCAAACACCGTTTTTCAGAACGGCAAATTCGAGCCATCGGACATTGTGCGGTGCCATAGTGCCAGATCCTGTGCCTCCACGTTGCTGCGACTGAGGAACAGGGAAAATTCCCGAGCACGACCGCCGAACACGAACAATTCGTTCTGGAAAGCGAGTGCCACGAAATTCCGACGTGGAGAAAACATGTTGTCTGCCAAATATGCCCCAGGCGGTGTGTTGGGGTCGTCACACCCTGTGGGCGGACTAATAGCCCAGGCAGCAGCAGCACAAGCTATCCATTGCGAATACGTGACCCCACGAGGAGGGAGTTTGCCGTTGTAAGTCTGAAGCCACGTCACGTTGGACACGATCTGCGGCAGTGGATCACCCCATTTCGTGGTCTTAACAATATTCAGCTGCACGTTCCACGATGGACCGGTCGTACTCCACACATCGTTCCTCATTGATCCACCACCGGGGTATGCTCTCAGGTCTTGTGTTCCTTGAACGCTTGAGTCACCGCCTAGCACAAATAACCAAGCTCGCTGCCCTGTTTCCGCATATAGTTGTCGCTGAAGTCTAACGCTGCAACTGCATGGCCATGTCGACTTGTCCAAGGTGTGACCTCCCTCACTGCCGCATTCGTGTGCTTCTTACCGCTGACTTGAGCAGCGTGGACGTCAATATTCAACGACAGAAAATATGCATCCATGTCAAGAAAATTAATTGACAAGACCATCGTTGTTGAGGCATTTGATACACTGCTGTTGTAGCGGGCAGGGAGTAGTCTTGGAATGCCAAGGCCTTCTAAATATATGTGTTTTCGAGCCCAAAATGATGATAAGAACTCTGCCGTTTAATGATCAGTGAAGTTACGACATGCAAGAAAAGCTCGGTCTTATAGTCGAGAATCACGAGATTCGGCGTGTTCACTGCGTCATCACGAATCGCCACCCAGCACCGTGTCAGGAGTTCGTCGTAGCAGTGGCGAATGTAGATATGAGAGCCGAGATACTCTCTACCAAGTAGGAAAGTTTCGTCTGGCAATTCCAACCAACACTTCGTCGGCATCAATCTTGGTCGTGTCTTTCTTAAATGCTCTCCAAAACGCGACCAGTCTTGGCGGATTCAAATCCATACTTGGTGTGATCGATAGATGAACACCATCAACAACAAGGTTGTGGACTGGAGTGGAAGAAACTAATGTCTGCGTTCGTGAAACCATCACGAACACGTGAGTTTGTCTCGACGTAGGTTTTTGACAATCTAGCACATTCTTAATCGACGGTGTCACATCCATCAACAGTATTTTCTTTTGAATCGCCCTCGGGTGGTCCCCTGATGTCAGTTGCGCCACAGCAAGGTCACCACTTGGTAACCATGTGTCACTCTTCTTCGACAGGAACAGTGCAGGTCACGAGCCGCGCTATGCTTCCACGTGTTTGCGTTCTGCCTTTTAATCTCAGTCTTCAGAGTGTCCCCCGACGCGTTCTCATCGACTACGACAAATTCGTTTCCTGTGACCCAGTTTGCACGCAAACTAGTTGCAGCGTCGACATCTTACCCCAGTCGGTAGATTCTAGAAATGACAGTGGTCTTGGTCAAAACATCAGTGTGTCGATGGATGGATCTTGATAAAACTGCACAACACTTGCACGGAAATCAAACCAACCGAAGAGTTACCGTCAAGGGTAGGGCTGCATCTTTGAGAAGCCAGTTTCTATTGGTCAGAATCTGTAGTCCCTTGTTGTTGACTTTTGACCAATAGTGACCCGCTACAGAAACAGAAAGCTCCCTCATTCGAGAATCTGCTGCCTGGAGGAAAGATGGTGCTGCTGAACTGCGCGATCGTCTCAGATAGGAGCGTATTTTCTATCGTCATTGAGGAGTGGAAGACGGTGGCTCTCTTGAAGAGAGCGATCGCGGAGGAACTGAAGTACACTGGGCGAGCAGACGAGCTGCAGCTCTTCCTGGCGAAGAAGGACGGCGCGTGGCTGACGGAGATACAAGTGAAGGAAGGCGTAAGTGACACCAAAGACCTGACGCCGTTGGACAGTGCGGGAACGCCACTCAACTTGGATGGCTTATCGGAGGAAGACGTGCGGTTCCAACTCACGAAGGACGATGTTAAAGCTGGAAAAGTCCCTGTACACGTGTTGGTGAGGCTTCCCACGGCGTTGTCGATCGCAATTGATGCATCCGAAGAGTTAGTGCTGTATGATGAAGTGGCTGAGAGGCTCAAAGACTCTACGGAAGTGAACAAGCTGGTCGAAATCATCAAGACGATGCAGATGACAAAGTATGAGCCCGTAGCGACGCCATTCATCGTAGTGGAGAACTCGTCGGGTTCTGGCAAGACGCAGATGGCGTTCAACCTTCATGCCACTGGGCAGTGTGATGTCTTCTATGTGCTATGTACCAGCCAGTTGGACCGGCAGCAAACTGTGTATGGTGCCTTCAAAGCTCGCACAGCAACGTTCAGAACATGCATTAAGAAAGATGCGATAAAGTTGGGAGACGAGAAAGGCTCTGTTGCAGATTTCACCGGTTTTCAAAGCCTACATGTTTACAGCTTCATCGTCGCAGCGCTTCGAGGTATGAACGAAATCTCTGGTTTAGAAGCGAGGAGATATGACGTAACGAGGGCCCTTGAAGACCGCCGTAAGAAAACGAAGAAGCCTTTCGTTTTCTTCCTAGACGAGTTTCCTCGCGTCGGTAATCGAAAAGGGTATGAAAAGACCAAACTGAAGAAGCAGGCTCGAATGATGAGGAACGTATTCCGGTCCTTCCGTATTATCGCGGTGGCCAGTGCCACAAATGGCACAGCGCGCGATCTCGTGAGCTTCAGTAAGAGCTCGAGGGGTTTTCATCGTCCGGGGAACCTATTCCGTGGTGTGAGGTGGTTCCATCACTTCCTGCTTTTCAAGCCAGTATGAGCTTGGATCCCTCGTTCTTGTGGATCATCAAGCATAGTAGGCCTCTGTTCGCTCATCGCGCAGAGGTTTACATGGCGCGGAACCCATTTGAACGCAGTGGAAAAGATCGACTGGAGTATTTGACTGACATGACGAAAGAATTGGTGAAAACATTTCGACAACTAAGAGAACGGTCAGCGGAAGGTGAATTCGAGCTGGGCCAGTTCTGCATGCTTTTGTGTTCCAGTTATAAAAGCACGGACGATGTGAATTTGATCGATGGGCACTACGGATGCCTGGAGGAGAGGACACCTTTCACGTTGGTTCTAGACATTCGGGATGAACTGGATCCGAATGCGACGGGGTTGTCCAAACTGGTTCCTGGGGGCAGGGAGCCATGGAGCTTCTGTTGCAGATTCCCATTGCCAGAGGAAGACTTGCTGCTGCACCTAACGTTGATGAGCGATCATTGCTTCCCTGCCGATGGCGGAAACGCAGCAAACACTACGGTCCGCCCACTGCGACTACCAGTGTACAATGAGTGGCGACAGTTCAATGTGCCATACCACTGCTATAATACCAATCAGAAAACCAACGACGGTATGGCACTGGAAGCTTTAGTGGCAGCCGCAGTCGTCCTTGCAAGCCACCGAGGGGGCTATTATGGAGTGAAATTCCCGGACTTTCTCGGCAGACTGCTGTATGAACTGGGAGTTGAAGACGATGTCAACTGCGTCAAACATCTTCCTGACCAGCTGAAGCAGGATACGGTGATCCCATTTTTGTCGATGCCAAACACAGAGTGGCCGGTGGAGTTTTGGAGTGTTGGAGGGACAGCGGTGCCATGTTTGCGAATATGATTCGTGCCACCAACAAGGACCAGGTTGATTTTATGGTTCCTTCAAACAAGAAAGATGGCGAGACATCCCTTTCCGATGAACGCAAGGGTCATGAGGTTCCTCCACAAGCAGTGCAAGGAGACATGTTTCTTTCCGGTGAATGCAAGGATCGCGAAGCCTTGAGTTTGGGTACGTTGAAACAAATTCTAAAGCGTGTGCCGAAGAAGACAAACATCCATTTGGTGACGGTCCAAGTACTTCAGCAGCACTACTTTACGGCTGACAGCACGAAGAAGTTGACACCCGATATGCAGTCGGCACAGTCAGGCGTTATGACGATGGCATCTTCTCAAGCACCCGACGAGAAGTCTAAGCCGATGTCGGCTTCCGAGTATTTGAAGCAAGTCGATTTGCAGCACGCCGACTTTTATCGCATTTCGCGAAGTGGAGGGGTGCAAGAGTTCGAGGAGCTGATGGGAGCAAAGGATGCGGGTGTTGGCGTGAGGGAAACCGGCGCCGGCAAGCTGATTCTGTTTGTCGAGGTCGGAACTATTACGAAGAAGAGAGGCGTGGGTAAAGGCGCGCCGGCAAAATCTGCCAAACAGCGGAAGCTAACTCGGTGAAAGGTGAACTGCTGTTGTGCATGTGAGACTCATGGCCCCGGTGATCTTGGTGGCCAAACTTGCGGTGTTTGCTGTACGGCGGTTGGCGTAAGTCTACGAATCTTGATGTTGACCTCCAGTGGATTGAGTTTGCAGTTGATCGCACTACATGTTAACCAGATAATTGATGGCGCGTAGCCTTTGACAAGCATGTGGAGAAGGTCAGCAAAGTTCACAGCTTCGTTGCCCATGAGTTGTTCATTGTATGTTATAATGGCATGTTAAGTGGTGAGTCCATGGAAAGCAACGTGCCACATTCACGCCCTGGAGCTGCCGCGATTCGTGTGACTCCGTCTGGTCATCCGACTGCGGCGTGACACAGCACTCCTCGTAAAGCTGGACTTGGATTCTCGTGCCATCTCTTGAGCCTTAGCCGCACATGCTTCTTGATACACTTTAGAGCTAGCGAGCTCTTCGCGTGCGACTGCAAGGGCGTCACTGCTGGCTGTTAGTCACGTCTGTGAGGCACGTGGGGCAGAAGCTGTGCTTCTTCTCCAAGACAGTTCGTCGGTTTGGAGCCACGATACATACGAGCTGCTTGGAACAGCATCGAGTGCACACTCGCCGTAAGCAGCTCTTGCAGGTCTTGTAGCTTGTTCGGACAGATAGCACACTAATTCCGACTGGGTGCCGGCGTTTGTTGTACGACGGACGGGTGGTCGTCGCTCAAAGACAATGAAGTTGTGCAGCCTGAACTCTTGCGCATGCGCCACACCAACTTCTTTAGCGTTGCACACGCTCGCTTCCGACTGAATGACAACCACAGAGCAGCAGTGGCTTGAAGAGCCATGGTGTTGACCATCTCATTTTGAGTGTGGAAATCGAAGAAGCTTCGCACGTAGCACTCGACCGTTGTCGGGGTCTTTTGACGGTACAGTGAGTACACCGACATGTTGCCGCGCTCAATGCCGTGTGTCTTCCAAGCCTGGGATCTGTGCAAAAGCCACGTAGTGCGAGACATTGTATCCGATGCGTTCACGCTTAACTGTGTGAGCAATGCCCGTGGTGTCTTATGACACATCGTCCCGTTGGTTATTGCAGAGCCGTCACGTGACACTGACGTGGTGGAATGGGTCGGCTGCACCAGTTCGTGCAGCACCTTGCTGTCGATCACTCCGCCCTTGGTGTAAGTCGACTTGATCCAGATCGCTTCGTCGGTCGTTGCAACTGCTTCGTACATGACGTCGTTCAGTGTTACTTCCACTGTGCCCAGCAGCAGCAGCAACGGCGTTGTGGGGAGTCCGTTGTGTCGGGACCTCTCTCGGTAGATACGCACGCCATCCTTGCGCCGCAGTTCCTTTCCAAACTCTTGTATCCGTCTGTGGCTTTCAGCAATGTGTTGTACTGCTGGATGTTGTGCACCACAAGGGTCTCAGAAGCAGATCTCCGTCTTCTTACTATATTGCCCCATTTTCACGCAAAAACAAAAATGTTTCGGGTGTAGAGAAGATAATTTGTATCTCGCTAGTATGCGGCATTATTGCCACGAAATCAGCAAAGATAAACGATGGAGGAAATGCTGATGTTGAGGACGGCCATGGTCATGTAAAGCATGTACAAAAAGACATTGAGACCTTTGATCCGATCCCGGCCGCCATCTCCATCACGATGCAAATGTAGTCTACGAACACTTCAACTACGCATTGGAACCCCAACAGGATAATTTGATTCATTCGCCAACGCCCAAAATCGATCTCGGAGAATCCGCTACTTGCCACAGGCTGAAGTCCCGGATACTGAGCGTGGCCGACATACCAAGACACAATCGACTGCGAGCATCTGATTGCAATGCACTCGGCGTACATATCAGCAGTGATCTCTGCAGTGTGATATGAAAGAACTTGTCGACGCCAGAGCTCAAATTCTAAGCATAGAGCTGACAACGAAGCCGATAGCCCATTTTCAGAATTCGTGGCCCCGGTACGCTGTATGAGTTCTCTCATCTGTTGTCGAACAACGTTGACTCGTCGGTGGATTGTCCAAACAACAAACGCTGCTTTCCCAGCGCGTTGTCGCCAACCGTGGCCTCGGCTCAAGGAACTCAAGCTGTAGTCACGCCAGGAGCCAGCCTGACCAATGGTGGAGTTCGGCGCACGCCTCGGTGCCTACCGATGGCGGTGTGCCCGTGTCGCGAGGTCTGGAAGGACTCGAGGCACGCTGCATGTGATCTCAGTGGGCGCTGGCACGCGCCCACGACTGTATGTTCGGAGCGCGGTGAAGGAGCAGCCTTCCGCGACCAAGTACTTGTTTGCTTTGCTCATTAATAAACTTTCCCTTCAGAAGACACCCCGGGCAACGCGACAAAGCTAGCTTTGCGCTCACGAAGCCCGAGTTTGTTGATCGTCTCTCCAGTGCGCATTTCGACTTAAGATTCTACGCCGGTCGCCTCGTTGGACAAGGTCACCGATTCACGCCGACTAAGTACGATATCACTTAAGTGCGGAAACGACTAAGTGCTGCTTAAGTTCGGGCAACTTCAACATGACGGGGACGCGCTTCACGGTGGACTCCGACGGAGACGTGGAGATGTCAATCCCCCAACCGATATTTGAGGTCATCAAGGCTCCGGAGCTGGCTAGCTGGGAGCACGCCGCTCTCATCGAGTGGCACCGTGAGTGGGTGCGGTACGTCGAGAAGATGAAACACCGCTGCTCCACCACGGGAGAAACCTACGAGAACGTAGTGGCTACTGTCAAGGGCTCGGTACGACGACAGACGCTGAAGAACATGGCCAAGTACGTGCTCAAGAAACCTATTGCGTCCGTCACCGACGCTGACATCATGAATGCCGTGGAAGCTCGGTGCCGCACGCTGAAGAACGAGTTTGTGCCAGACGTCACTACTTTGCTCCGTGCGAACTTAAAGATGAACCTCTCGATTGACGACTGTGACGCGCGCATCTTTCGCTACTATGAGGATTTCAATGGCATTGTGGAGGACAACGGTCTCCAAGGCCTCATCGGATCTGAGGACAAGAACGACCCCGCGTACAAGAGCAGGATGAAAGCCCGCTGCCGTCTCTTGGTCGACAACCTGCAGCCTCCTGTTCTCAAGGCTCAAATCGGACGCCTCATCGAGTTGGAGCGGCGCGACTGCAAATCTGATGATGTGGCGCTGTTTGATCTGATTCTCGAGCACGCTAAGGTGCAGCAGCGATTCCACCGCATGTCGCAGGACCAGGCCGGAAGGACCGACGCCAAGTCCCCAAGGCCTGAACGGAAGCTGCAGAAGACCAACGGGCCTAAGACCGGTCCGTCAGCAACGCCCCCTCCAACGTCGACGCCACCCGGTGGCGCCCTCGCACGGCACGTCACCAGACGGGTGCGCCTCCGACAGATGGGTGTTTGGTCTGTAAGGGGCAGCACTGGCTCAAAGACTGCCCAACTGCCACCGACGCCCAACGCGAAGAAGCTCTGCGCAAGTACCGCGAGGCTAAAGCTCAAAAGTCGGGTGCGGTGCGGTCCAAGGCTACTAGGTACGCGGCAGACTCTAGCTCCGTCCGAATTAATGGGCTGCTCGAGATGCCATACTCGCCAGACACAGCTGCTGATCCGAGTATCGTGCCCCAAGAAGCGCTGAATTCACTCCTAGCAATGCAACCCATGCTCCAAGCCACGAAGCTCCCTGCCCCTGTCGAAGCTGTGATGGCGAATGGGCAGACGCAGATGTGTGACGAGGAAGTACTACTGGACTTGGAGTTGACTACGCTTGCAGGATTAGTGGCGCTGCGGTCGGTGCCATGCTTGGTGCTAGCCGGTGACGGTGATGAATTCCTGCTGGGTCGTGAGGTACTCAAGGGACTAGGCATCGATGTTGAGAAGCAGCTCTCTCAACTGGCTGGATCTCCGCTACTCGAAGACGAAGTGGATGAATTTCCAGTCGGAGATGAGATTCCCCAGTCTACTGATGCAACGGAGTCGACAAATTCCCTCGACCAGTTGCTCGAACGTGCCGTTGCCAACGGCCTGCCTGATGAGCACGTCGGAGCTGTACGTGATCTGCTGGCTGCATTTCCAGATATTTGGCGTGAAGGAGTTGGCCCTGACCCGCCCGCGGACGTCGAACCTCTCCGCGTGGCGGTGCGGTCAGATGTTGTGCCTTATCGCAGCCCGCCGCGAAAGTATGCACCCCTTCAAGCCAAGTTCATCCGCGAATACGTGAAGTCACTCGTCGCAAACGATCTGGTGGAGCCGAACAATGCTTCACGATGGGCGTGTGCGGTCGTACCGGTGCGCAAACCAGGCACGAAGGACAAGTTCCGCTTAACTATTGACTACAGGCCTGTCAACAACGTCACTATCCCGATCGCAGGCTGCATGCCTACCGCTGCGTCCATACTCGATGCATTCGAGAATTTCAAGAACAAGAAGGTGTTCGGCAGGGTCGACTTCACGCAAGGGTTTTGGCAGATGCCTCTGCATGAGGAAAGTCGGGAAATGTTTTCATTCATCACTCCCGATGGTGTTTACACACCCACCCGAGTCCCACAAGGTGCAATGGACTCCGCGCTGCATTTCCAGAATCAGGTGCAAGCCAAGCTGGCCTCCTGATCCCGCATTCGGCAATTGTGTGGGTCGACGATGTATTGCTTTTGCCCCGACAGTCGAGGAGTTTCTGCAGACGCTCCGCCAGTTTTTCGAAATTGTGCAACAGGCTCGATTCAAGCTCAACATGGCGAAGTCGTCGCTGTTCGCTTTGGAGATGCTGTGGTGCGGCCGCTTGATCTCGGGTGAAGGTGTCCGCCACGACCCTGCCCGTGTTGATGCTTTGGCGAACTTGCCCTTGCCGGCTACCGTGGCGGATCTCCAGTATTTTGTCTGCGCAACTAATTGGCTACACGACTCACTTCCCGACTACGCACGTTTGATTGCCCCGCTGCAAGATAAGTTGAATGCTGAACGCAGTCGGATCGGCCGCCGAAACCGGAACGCCTTAAATGTGGCTACGACATGGTCTGCCAGTGAGCAAGTTTCCTACGAGGCAGTGAAGGCTTTGGTCGCTGACTCCGCTGTGATGACATTTCCCGATGCGAACGTTGAGCTACTACTCTTCACGGATGCTTCTGCTACTGGATATGGCATCGTTGTTACTCAAGTCCGTGAATGGGACGCATTGCTGCCGGTAGACAAACAGAACCACGAGCTGGTTGTTTGCAAGGGTGGCACCTTCAAACATGCAGAGCTGAATTGGTCGGTGGCGGAAAAAGAAGCGTTTCCAATCGTCAAGGCTTGTCAAGACCTTGAATATTTGCTGCTTCGGCCGAAGGGGTTTCGATTGTACTGCGATCACGCTAATTTAGCCTACATTTTCGCCCCGGACGGTGAGCTGAAGAAACACGTTCGAGACCGATTGCAGCGATGGGCCATGCGACTCTGCGGGTGCACTACACTATTGAGCACATTCCTGGTGAGAAGAATGTCTGGGCAGACATCATATCACGTTGGCACACCCGCACGGTCATTCACGTTGCAGCCGTCCAAACTCGAAGCCATCAAGTGGTCCCAGTTTCTTCGCTCTCTCGTGTCCACCCTCTGGCCGACGAGAACTTTGCGTTTCCATCTCGTGACGACATTAAAGCTGCTCAGGAAGCTGCCTCTAGTGAGCGCTCCCGGCTGACCAACTTTTCGGAGGAAGAGGATGGAGTGCTAACCATCGACAACCGCATTTGGATGCCGAATGGAGCACACGATCTGCTCGCCAGAATTTTCGTGGTCGCACATTGCGGCTCTCAAGGACACCGAGGCCAAGAACCAATGCTGTTGGCGCTGAAGGACCGCTTTCACGTTTCGAGACTGGAGGCCAAAGTGGCGAAATTTGTTCGTCAGTGCTTGCTGTGCAAACACTTTAAGGGGCGTCGTCAAATCCCACGTCCGTATGGCCCGCTGCTCACTCCAGCCCGAAGGAACGAGATTGTGCACTGGGACTTTTTGACCCTCGGCGAAGGTTTTGGTGATTCGTCCTACCTGCTAGTCGTGAAAGATGGATTATCCCATTTTTGCGAGTTTTCCCGTGTGCCACGCCGACTGCATACCTTGCTGCTGAAGCACTGACACTCTGGCACGCACGGTATGGTCTACCGGAGACGTTGCTCTCGGACCAAGGATCACACTTCCGCAACGAGACGATGAAGCATCTGTCAGCGCGATTGAAGGTGGAGTTGAGTTTCACTCCTGTCTACTCCCCGTGGCTGAACGGAACCGTCGAAAGGTTGAACAAGGACGTGCTACAGGTTTTCAGAGCGCTGCTGATGGAGTACGGATTGGATGCTAGCGAATGGCCCTATCTCCTGCCAGCCGTGCAAGCGAACCTCAACCACACGCGAGTTCGGTCACTAGCAGGCCGCGCCCCAGTGGAAGTTTTCACGGGGCTTCCAGCCTCTTCAGCCCTGGATGTGATCGTGGTGCCTGCAACTCCCGAAAGGAACGAGCGCATTGTCAACTTGGATGACATCGCTGACTTCGTGGACCAGCTTCGGGCGTCGCTGCACTCCATTCACATGGAAGTGACTGATGTTCGAGAACGCCAACGACGTCGCGATATTGCTGCGCACCGAGGAACGGCTGCCAACTTTGATGTTGGTGATTTTGTTCTCTGGTCGAGAGTCGACCAACGCCTGCCAAGTCACAAGCTCTTGGGACAGTGGGTCGGCCTGTTCAAGATCGTCACTGCACTGCCCCACTCATTCGAGATTGAGCACTTGGTGACCGGCCGGAAATACGACGTACACGCGTCGCGTTTGAAGTTCTACGCAGATGCAGAACTCAATACGACCCC
>JAAVTJ010000089.1:0-54432 GCA_011947355.1 Phytophthora boehmeriae
GCGGGTCGGGGGAGTCTGGGGGCCCCGACCAAAACTTGAGGCCCGGACCCGGCCCGAGGTGTGGGCGGGCCCGCGGGCCCGGATCTTGCTCCTCGACCCCGAAACGACGCGAGGTCGAGGAGGACGGCGCACCTCTGGCAAAACCGCCAGAGGGGCCTGCCCTCCGAAATTGGAGGTGCAATGGGCGCCGGGGTGCTGCACCCCTGCCCGAAGTTGCGTCGCCAGAGGGTCGCCGGTGCCGAGATGTGGCACCGCGAAAACGGCCTCTCCGCCCCCATTTTGGGCCGCGGATCGGCTCAAAACGGGGGCAAGGTCGGCGTCCTGACCAATCAGCGGCCAGGACGGAGGGTCGGACCATTCCTGGTCGCTGATTGGCCAAAAGTCGTCCCCGCCTGGTGACGCGTCATAGATGACGCGTCGCTGGCCAGACTGGAACGACTGGCCGTGGAGCACTCGCTGTCGGTGGACGGCGAGCGGTCCCTGATTGGCCAAAGATTCGCATGATCTGATTGGCTAAAATCAGAGTGTCCACGTGGACACTTAAGGGACAAGGTCAATTGACCGAAATGTAGATAGAAAAGAGAAGGTAGCGAGTTGGCCTCGCGGGGGGACAGTGAAAGCCCCGGAGACCGTCCCGGTGGACACTGGCAAGCCGGCGTCCTCCGGGCGTCCCAAAAATGAATGTGAAAAAGTTCGCCGAAAACGACGAAAATCAGTTTTCACACTGATTAGAGCAGAGAATTTCATTTATGAACCATCTGATTAGCTCCGTTTCTAACTAAAGTTACTATCAGGCACTATCAGTTAAGAGTTAAGCATACCTGATAACTCGGGGCGTAACCCCAGATGGGTTTCCGAGGGCGGTTCCATACATGAGTGTGACCCTGTCGGTATATGGATATATCTTGGTAGGCATATCGATATACGCATATTGCAATATAAAAGCGGCTCTGTTCGATCGGATAGACTACAACGCGAATGCTAGTATTGCTACGGAGTGCACCTAGCTTCGCTGTATCCTTGAGTACTGCATCGAGCTTTGACGTGTATGCACACGGTAGATACTGGAGTATATGGATATATCTTGGTAGGCATATCGATATACGCATATTGCAATATAAAAGCGGCTCTGTTCGATCGGATAGACTACAACGCGAATGCTAGTATTGCTACGGAGTGCACCTAGCTTCGCTGTATCCTTGAGTACTGCATCGAGCTTTGACGTGTATGCACACGGTAGATACTGGAGTATATGGATATATCTTGGTAGGCATATCGATATACGCATATTGCAATATAAAAGCGGCTCTGTTCGATCGGATAGACTACAACGCGAATGCTAGTATTGCTACGGAGTGCACCTAGCTTCGCTGTATCCTTGAGTACTGCATCGAGCTTTGACGTGTATGCACACGGTAGATACTGGAGTATATGGATATATCTTGGTAGGCATATCGATATACGCATATTGCAATATAAAAGCGGCTCTGTTCGATCGGATAGACTACAACGCGAATGCTAGTATTGCTACGGAGTGCACCTAGCTTCGCTGTATCCTTGAGTACTGCATCGAGCTTTGACGTGTATGCACACGGTAGATACTGGAGTATATGGATATATCTTGGTAGGCATATCGATATACGCATATTGCAATATAAAAGCGGCTCTGTTCGATCGGATAGACTACAACGCGAATGCTAGTATTGCTACGGAGTGCACCTAGCTTCGCTGTATCCTTGAGTACTGCATCGAGCTTTGACGTGTATGCACACGGTAGATACTGGAGTATATGGATATATCTTGGTAGGCATATCGATATACGCATATTGCAATATAAAAGCGGCTCTGTTCGATCGGATAGACTACAACGCGAATGCTAGTATTGCTACGGAGTGCACCTAGCTTCGCTGTATCCTTGAGTACTGCATCGAGCTTTGACGTGTATGCACACGGTAGATACTGGAGTATATGGATATATCTTGGTAGGCATATCGATATACGCATATTGCAATATAAAAGCGGCTCTGTTCGATCGGATAGACTACAACGCGAATGCTAGTATTGCTACGGAGTGCACCTAGCTTCGCTGTATCCTTGAGTACTGCATCGAGCTTTGACGTGTATGCACACGGTAGATACTGGAGTATATGGATATATCTTGGTAGGCATATCGATATACGCATATTGCAATATAAAAGCGGCTCTGTTCGATCGGATAGACTACAACGCGAATGCTAGTATTGCTACGGAGTGCACCTAGCTTCGCTGTATCCTTGAGTACTGCATCGAGCTTTGACGTGTATGCACACGGTAGATACTGGAGTATATGGATATATCTTGGTAGGCATATCGATATACGCATATTGCAATATAAAAGCGGCTCTGTTCGATCGGATAGACTACAACGCGAATGCTAGTATTGCTACGGAGTGCACCTAGCTTCGCTGTATCCTTGAGTACTGCATCGAGCTTTGACGTGTATGCACACGGTAGATACTGGAGTATATGGATATATCTTGGTAGGCATATCGATATACGCATATTGCAATATAAAAGCGGCTCTGTTCGATCGGATAGACTACAACGCGAATGCTAGTATTGCTACGGAGTGCACCTAGCTTCGCTGTATCCTTGAGTACTGCATCGAGCTTTGACGTGTATGCACACGGTAGATACTGGAGTATATGGATATATCTTGGTAGGCATATCGATATACGCATATTGCAATATAAAAGCGGCTCTGTTCGATCGGATAGACTACAACGCGAATGCTAGTATTGCTACGGAGTGCACCTAGCTTCGCTGTATCCTTGAGTACTGCATCGAGCTTTGACGTGTATGCACACGGTAGATACTGGAGTATATGGATATATCTTGGTAGGCATATCGATATACGCATATTGCAATATAAAAGCGGCTCTGTTCGATCGGATAGACTACAACGCGAATGCTAGTATTGCTACGGAGTGCACCTAGCTTCGCTGTATCCTTGAGTACTGCATCGAGCTTTGACGTGTATGCACACGGTAGATACTGGAGTATATGGATATATCTTGGTAGGCATATCGATATACGCATATTGCAATATAAAAGCGGCTCTGTTCGATCGGATAGACTACAACGCGAATGCTAGTATTGCTACGGAGTGCACCTAGCTTCGCTGTATCCTTGAGTACTGCATCGAGCTTTGACGTGTATGCACACGGTAGATACTGGAGTATATGGATATATCTTGGTAGGCATATCGATATACGCATATTGCAATATAAAAGCGGCTCTGTTCGATCGGATAGACTACAACGCGAATGCTAGTATTGCTACGGAGTGCACCTAGCTTCGCTGTATCCTTGAGTACTGCATCGAGCTTTGACGTGTATGCACACGGTAGATACTGGAGTATATGGATATATCTTGGTAGGCATATCGATATACGCATATTGCAATATAAAAGCGGCTCTGTTCGATTGGATCAGCCCACCTTTTCACCACCGCGATCGCCCCATTGCTCCACGCGCTCAAGCGGCTGCCGGATACGGACGTGAAGCTGTCCAGTGAGGACCGTCCCGGTGCCTCTGCGTACGCTCAAGGTCTTCAGCGTAACAGTGGACGGGGCCAAGCGACAGCACGCGCGCGTGTCCGACTTCCTACGCTGGACTGGCATGGCGGCTAACCCAGCAAAATGTAGCACCATGTCAGTCCAGCCTGACAACCGCGGCGTGCTCAAGACCTGCGACCTCGGCCTCCGCCTGGACGGCGCCCCGATCCCCTCCTCGGCATGGCCGACTCATACAAGTACCTGGGGATCGGGGACGGCTTCGACCATGTGCGCCGCCGTGTCGAGCTCTCTCCAGCCCTGATGCAGCTCAAGCACGACGCGACGGCGCTACTGCAGTCGGGACTGGCGCCGTGGCAGGTGGTCAAGGTCTGCGCCTCCCCACCAACGCCACCACGGGGTTCTTCTACGCGCCGGTGCGGAGGCCTATGCCTTTGCCACTGACGGAGCTGCACGGTGCGCATGGGTGGCAGATGTTGAATTCGACCGGCCCTGCCACCCAGTGCATCGCCCGCCAGCAGCTCCGGCAGATCGCCGACGCGCGGCACCGGCTGGACACCCAGCACTGGGCCCAACGCGAGGATGAGCTGTGTGAGCTCTTCCTCAACGGCAAGCTGGGGGCGTCGGTCCACGCCCCACCCAAGCGTCGCAATGGCCTCATCGGGTCGCTGTGGTTCGACGTCCGCGGCCACCTCCAGCGCTTCGGCCTCAAGTTGGAGACGGCCCCAGCGCGGGAGGAGGCCGGCACACCGGCGAAGAGGCTGCAGCTCCGCGTGCCCCACCACGACGGGTGGCTGGACCACCGCACGGTCCTCCGGCACGTGAAGCTGCACCTCAAGACCAAGCACTGGCACCGGTGGGCCGCGATGAGGGACCAAGGCAAGACAGCCCGCACCCATGAGGGTGCTGGGAGCGGCTTCCTCACGCGGCCCCGGGATTGTGGAGACCGACTACCGCTTCGCGGTGGCCGGTCGCCTCAATCAACTGGACACCCTGAGTGTCCTGAAACGCCGACGTCTCCGAGCGCACGACAAGTGCAGACACCCAGGGTGCTCGCGCTCGGAGACGCTGGCGCATGTGCTCAACCACTGTCCAGGGACCATGGACGTGGTCCGCGGCCGCCACGACGACGCGCTGAAGACCATCGAGCACGCATTAATCGCGTCGTCGTCGGGCGACCGCGACCGCCAAGACCGGGTGGAGCTGCGCGTGAACCAGACCATGCCGTCGCTCGCCGGCCCTGCGCTGCGGCCCGACCTCCAGCTATACAACCACACCAAGAAGACGGTGGCAGTGGTCGACCTGGCCGTGGTGTTCGAGGAGCAGGCGAGCGACGACCCAGCGACGTCGGCGCTGGCGCGCATTGCCGCGCATAAGCGCGACAAGTACAGCTGCATCAAGCGACACCTCGAGCGCCAAGGATGGCAGGTGCACCTCTCGGCGCTCGTCTACGGGTCGCTTGGTGCAGTTGCGGCTGGCAGCCACAAGGTGTACACTGAGCAGATGGGCTTGCTCAAGCGCCGTGCCAAGCGGCTAGACCGGCAGTTGTCCGCCGCCTGCATCCAGTCCAGACGCCGCATCTGGAACCTGCACTGCAGCCAGCACCGCGCGCGGCAACACCAGCAGCCCAACCAAGCATCAAGCGACAGTCGGGCGATGGAGACCAGGGGGCTCCGTCGCGCACCGGCCGCCGCTAGTCGACAACCATCCCCACCGCGGCCGACAGGGCCACACCGGGATATAGCGAAGCTAGGTGCGCTCCGTAGCAATACTAGCATTCGCGTTGTAGTCTATCCGATCGAACAGAGCCGCTTTTATATTGCAATATGCGTATATCGATATGCCTACCAAGATATATCCATATACTCCAGTATCTACCGTGTGCATACACGTCAAAGCTCGATGCAGTACTCAAGGATACAGCGAAGCTAGGTGCACTCCGTAGCAATACTAGCATTCGCGTTGTAGTCTATCCGATCGAACAGAGCCGCTTTTATATTGCAATATGCGTATATCGATATGCCTACCAAGATATATCCATATACTCCAGTATCTACCGTGTGCATACACGTCAAAGCTCGATGCAGTACTCAAGGATACAGCGAAGCTAGGTGCACTCCGTAGCAATACTAGCATTCGCGTTGTAGTCTATCCGATCGAACAGAGCCGCTTTTATATTGCAATATGCGTATATCGATATGCCTACCAAGATATATCCATATACTCCAGTATCTACCGTGTGCATACACGTCAAAGCTCGATGCAGTACTCAAGGATACAGCGAAGCTAGGTGCACTCCGTAGCAATACTAGCATTCGCGTTGTAGTCTATCCGATCGAACAGAGCCGCTTTTATATTGCAATATGCGTATATCGATATGCCTACCAAGATATATCCATATACTCCAGTATCTACCGTGTGCATACACGTCAAAGCTCGATGCAGTACTCAAGGATACAGCGAAGCTAGGTGCACTCCGTAGCAATACTAGCATTCGCGTTGTAGTCTATCCGATCGAACAGAGCCGCTTTTATATTGCAATATGCGTATATCGATATGCCTACCAAGATATATCCATATACTCCAGTATCTACCGTGTGCATACACGTCAAAGCTCGATGCAGTACTCAAGGATACAGCGAAGCTAGGTGCACTCCGTAGCAATACTAGCATTCGCGTTGTAGTCTATCCGATCGAACAGAGCCGCTTTTATATTGCAATATGCGTATATCGATATGCCTACCAAGATATATCCATATACTCCAGTATCTACCGTGTGCATACACGTCAAAGCTCGATGCAGTACTCAAGGATACAGCGAAGCTAGGTGCACTCCGTAGCAATACTAGCATTCGCGTTGTAGTCTATCCGATCGAACAGAGCCGCTTTTATATTGCAATATGCGTATATCGATATGCCTACCAAGATATATCCATATACTCCAGTATCTACCGTGTGCATACACGTCAAAGCTCGATGCAGTACTCAAGGATACAGCGAAGCTAGGTGCACTCCGTAGCAATACTAGCATTCGCGTTGTAGTCTATCCGATCGAACAGAGCCGCTTTTATATTGCAATATGCGTATATCGATATGCCTACCAAGATATATCCATATACTCCAGTATCTACCGTGTGCATACACGTCAAAGCTCGATGCAGTACTCAAGGATACAGCGAAGCTAGGTGCACTCCGTAGCAATACTAGCATTCGCGTTGTAGTCTATCCGATCGAACAGAGCCGCTTTTATATTGCAATATGCGTATATCGATATGCCTACCAAGATATATCCATATACTCCAGTATCTACCGTGTGCATACACGTCAAAGCTCGATGCAGTACTCAAGGATACAGCGAAGCTAGGTGCACTCCGTAGCAATACTAGCATTCGCGTTGTAGTCTATCCGATCGAACAGAGCCGCTTTTATATTGCAATATGCGTATATCGATATGCCTACCAAGATATATCCATATACTCCAGTATCTACCGTGTGCATACACGTCAAAGCTCGATGCAGTACTCAAGGATACAGCGAAGCTAGGTGCACTCCGTAGCAATACTAGCATTCGCGTTGTAGTCTATCCGATCGAACAGAGCCGCTTTTATATTGCAATATGCGTATATCGATATGCCTACCAAGATATATCCATATACTCCAGTATCTACCGTGTGCATACACGTCAAAGCTCGATGCAGTACTCAAGGATACAGCGAAGCTAGGTGCACTCCGTAGCAATACTAGCATTCGCGTTGTAGTCTATCCGATCGAACAGAGCCGCTTTTATATTGCAATATGCGTATATCGATATGCCTACCAAGATATATCCATATACTCCAGTATCTACCGTGTGCATACACGTCAAAGCTCGATGCAGTACTCAAGGATACAGCGAAGCTAGGTGCACTCCGTAGCAATACTAGCATTCGCGTTGTAGTCTATCCGATCGAACAGAGCCGCTTTTATATTGCAATATGCGTATATCGATATGCCTACCAAGATATATCCATATACTCCAGTATCTACCGTGTGCATACACGTCAAAGCTCGATGCAGTACTCAAGGATACAGCGAAGCTAGGTGCACTCCGTAGCAATACTAGCATTCGCGTTGTAGTCTATCCGATCGAACAGAGCCGCTTTTATATTGCAATATGCGTATATCGATATGCCTACCAAGATATATCCATATACTCCAGTATCTACCGTGTGCATACACGTCAAAGCTCGATGCAGTACTCAAGGATACAGCGAAGCTAGGTGCACTCCGTAGCAATACTAGCATTCGCGTTGTAGTCTATCCGATCGAACAGAGCCGCTTTTATATTGCAATATGCGTATATCGATATGCCTACCAAGATATATCCATATACTCCAGTATCTACCGTGTGCATACACGTCAAAGCTCGATGCAGTACTCAAGGATACAGCGAAGCTAGGTGCACTCCGTAGCAATACTAGCATTTGCGTTTAGTGTAACAAGTGTTCCTCTAGTTAAGAATACAATGTGGAATTGGTTTAGCAACTATACAAACTTTAGTATGAAGCTGACTAGGGCAGTCTATGGGAGCCCCGCCTCCAACTGCCTGTACTGCGAGAGGCGGCAATCTCATCACTTCTCGTTTTAACCCTTAGAAGCCCAGTTTTCTTTATGTTCCGCACCGTCATCAGTTAAACCGGTAGCACTTGTTGGTCCCAGCGCCTGCTCAAGACGACGATGCCTCCTACGAATGCGCAGCTACGTGCCGAGATCGCCAGGCTTACCCAGGCGATGCCAGACCGATAGAAGAAACAAGGCGAGCAGGGAATGACAAACCGCGTCAGTGAATGAGGGTCCTGCCGTGGTCGAGAATGTAACCGGAGCATTAACGGTGGAGAATATCAGCATCAATGTTCTGTGCGAAGACCCTCTCGTTTACAAGTCACGCCCGCTATTCTCTGTTGGTGGTGAAATTAGCGTTGGCGACAAGACCACCTCCACACCTGCCATGCTGCTGGACAGTGATGCTACGACACTCAAGCATTGGGTCGGAAAAAACAAGCTCCCAACAACGAGGTTTAGCAGAAAGAACATCCACGTGAAGCTGGGAGACAGCGAAGTGATTCAAGCAGGGTTAGAGCTGCTGCCTCTGACCATCAAGATCTAAGGATTGGAGGAAGCATATGACTGTATTGTGACATGATGTGCTCGTGAAAATTTGGCTCTTGGATGCGGATTGGTGGAACCAAGGTCACCCTTGGATTGGCTGAGAATCTAAAGCCAGGTGACCATATGGAGTTGTGACATGAAGTGTGGGAAAGTGGAGCGACTGTTGGGAGAAGTGACGTGGATACAGACACTTGCCTGTGTCAGAGAGGGCCTTACTGGCTTGGACGCTCTTGATCTGAAGCCTAGAACCAAGAATAAGAAGCTCAGTCCAAGCCGACGCTTGCCTGAACCAGGTTGCCCGTAATGGATGGCGAAAAATACCCCTGCGAACGTATCGAAGGGAGTGTCCTGGTTAGCTCTTACATGATGGAAGTCACTCTGATCAAAACTTATCGTGATCCCGTGTCCTCCGACCCTGAAATCAAGATTGATTCCGTCTACAACCAAGAATATCCGCCTACGACCCCAAGATCCAAGAGTTCAAGTGCTTCGACCAAGGTTGTATCGACTTGCGTCTTTATATGCAATCAAGCTTGGTCGACATGGATCAAGCCTTGATTTTCAAGATAAGACACTTCGGATCAAGAACCTGGAGCCAAGAAGCGATCTTTAGGGGTCTAAAGAGTTGCCTCCCTGATTTGAAGAAGACCTAACCCCCAGTCGGTCGAAGACTGATTCAACCCACGCATACAAGATGCTGATGGAAGTATGCCATACAATCTTTCATACTATTTGTAGTACTTAGTTTTATAACCTAAACAGAGTTCAATTTGCTTCCTAAGGCTCAAGTCGTGCAAGTCTCCTGTGACACTGAGTGCGAGCAGACCCAAGACGTCTTCGCTGCCCTTCTGAAGCTCCTTCGACCAAGCGTCGTCTGGATCTCCGCCTGTTGTCAAGTCAAGTTAGGGGCTGGGGTCGTAGGCGAACTCGCTTAGGGCAAACCCCAGTCTATTTCATATCTTAGTTGGGGAGGTCACGGCCAAGCCCATTTCATATTCCAAGTGCCGAAGACCGTCTGGACCTGCAGTCGACGGTCAAGGCCTACGACCAAGGAACTGCCTGTGAAGCAAAGACCAAGGAGCGCCATATCTGCAAACCGAACTGTTCTCCGGGGTTGGGGAGTGGTGCGCGTCTGTCAAGGGGTCCTCGATTATACCGATTATCTTGGACCAAGAACCCTCATCGACATCGGTTTAGCATTTCGTTCAAGGCTAGGACAAAGAATCAAGAATGCTGCATATCATGTCGTGTACAAGAATCAAGGAACTCTGCATTTGTTATATTACGAAGTGTTACGTGTGGTGCTCTACGTGCGTAGTCGACTTCTTCTTCCCCAGCGTCAAGGATCAAGAAGTTAGGGACGAAGACTGAAACCACGAAGACCCACAACCTTGAAATCAACAACAAAAAACGGTGGAACAAGGCAAGAGGTTAATCGAGCCAAGAGGGATTGCACAAGGAACACGCCAGTCCTTGGAATCGAGACCCTAGACCACTAGAGTCTTGGTTCTTAGGTCCTGTGCTCAAGAAATAAGGCCGCTGTATACCCTGGACGGAAAAGTTCACCACCTCGTCTCAATTGCCGTTGTCTATGCGATCCCAGAAGAATTCGATTTCATCTTGGGGATATCTTGCTTGGAGGATGTGCAACCGATGATCGATTGGAGTAGTCGACGGATTGAAGAAACAAGAACGAATATTCTACTAGTGGAGCAAGCAAGTAAGACCTTTGGGCTGATCGAGGAAGGCGGACAGATGATTGCCTCCGGGATTCGGAGATCGTCCGGAGCGAAAGGCCTGTCGGCGAAAAGACCTGATTCCTATAAGGCGCCGCGCTGGAAACGGATGTGAGGTTCACGGCTAAACTTGCTCGTGAAACTGTGCAGAAGGATACCCAAAGAGTTGCTTGCGAGCCGCTCGACCGCGATTCAGAGGGCAGAGGCTCGGCGGAGACGAGCGGCACGAGGTCGGCTTCGGGTAAAGGCACTGCGGGGAAGTGCAGTGTCAAAGTTAAAGACAGCGTCGTGAAGAGGATATTCACGATGGGAGTTGTCGACGCAGCTGGCATGGAGATGAAGTTCATCACGCGGAAGAAGCTGAGAAAGTTCCTGAGAATCAAGACCACGACTCCAGACGAACCTCATGTCGTGCTGGTTCTGTCGAACGATACGATCAAGTGAGTCGCAAGCTCGTTGCAACGACGTGATCAACCGGACAACGTTGGCAGTGCCAAATATCAACGTTATCTAGATACGGACTGGGAAAGCTTTCGAGCTAGCCTGGCTTACGAGCTACTCAAGGAGTACAAGGACACCGTGTTCCGTCCGGAACTCTCTAAAGATCTACCAGAGATGCGCGAGATCGAGCATCGAATTGACGTGCGAGATCCAAACCTAGCGATGTATCGTCAGTAATGCCGGCAAGTGCCGGAGCAACAATGCGAGATCGTGCGTTGGATAGAAGATATGGTAAAGAAAAAGCCTATCAGACCAAGCATCAGTCCACACGCAGCACCAACCTTCTGCGTGAGGAAGTCTGTTGGATGACGAATCGTCCACGACTACCGGTACCTAAACTCAAACCCGATCCGATAAAGTGTGCTCATGATGAGGAAAGAAGATATCCTGGATGACATGGCTGAAGCATACTACTTTTCGACAATGGATCTAAGGTCAGCGTATTATCAAGTCAGAATGCGCGAAGAAGACATCAAGTTACCGCATTCCAAACACCGAACGGACTCTGGGAATACCTTGTGTAACCCATGGAGGTCTGCAATGCATCTTCAACCATGCATGGATTGACGTCGATACTCTTTCGTGGATTGGAGGAGACCAGATCGTTCTACGACGATATCTACATCTTCACCAAATCACAAGACGTGTATGGTAAAAACAAACTCTACGCAAGACGTTAGATATACTTAGAGACAGCAAATTCTACGTCAAGCTATCCAAGTGTGTGTTCAGTGCCTCGGAGATTCCATGTCTCGGAGACTTCGTGGGACGTCAAGGAGTGAGAATAGACCCAGACAACGTGCAGACGATTCGAGATTGGCCAGTGCCCAGGATTCAAGAAGAACTCCATATCTTTCTTGGTCTCAGTGGCTATGCCCAGCGCTTTTGTCCAGAATATGCGTCGTTGACAGCAACCATGTTCGGTCTTCTCAAGAAGCAGAAGAAGCGTAACGCGAAGATTCGCTTAAAAGACGAGCAGGTCAAAAACTTCAAGGAGATCAAGCGACCGTTGTGAAGCCCGCCCGTACTGCATGTGCCCGACTTAAGTCAACCGATGCATCCGCGAACAGATGCAAGCAAGTTTGTTGGTGGTGGAATGTTGTTCCGAGTTATCGACGGAGTTGAGTGTGGCGTTGGGACCATACAAAATTTCGGTTACCCTTCCCAAAGTATACTGCCCTCTAATTGGACCGATCATACGAGAGAAAGCTGCGACGTACATGTGTGATAGAAGTGCACAGCTGCAAAAATGTGGAAAAACTTTGGACTTGGACATCAAGGTGGAAGTGGGCACCACACGACCGGAAGCACGTCCGTCCGAACGGACCTGCGCTATGTCCGGTCCACCAACCTCCCGACGGTGTGTTAGCCTCAAGTGAAGGCATAAAATGCCTCGGGAGCGTATCCCGAGGGACATCCCACCCCTGGCTACACCTATTGACGTCTACCTAGAAATCCATGAGCGCAAGAACACAAGCAGTTCAAGTTGCACATCACACCGAACGTCAAGGCACAAGACATCGTTTCGACGGACCAAGACTGATACAGTTGGAGCCTAAAAGTGTATTATCCACTGTTACCAAGCTAAGACCATACAAGGATCAAGTGTGTCCAAGTGTCCGTCCGGACGGAGTGGGTGTCCGTCGGAACGGATGGCCCCTCCGAACGGACATGGCTGATCCCCTTGTACCCAGTATCCAGTACGACAAACCTGACCATACAAAGTCCAATATACTTCCAACCAACCAAGACGACCGATCAAGATCTGCTATGCTCGAAGAGTCGGACAGTGGCTGGACTCTGTACCAAGTGACTGAATGCAAAGGATCTGCTGCACGACGACTGGCCGGAATTAACCCACCCCATACTGAGACCAAGTTAAGATGACACATTCAACCAAGATAAGATTAGCATACGTTTAGATTACAGATAACTTTAACAGAGTTCGTTTCGCCTAAACAGCAACAAGTCTTTGGAAGAAATCTGTCGGCAAGTGCGTTTTTAATACCCCCGAAGGACCAAGTGGCTGCGCTGGAATCTGGACACGTCGGAACGCGAAGGACGCCGTGTGGACTCTCACTAAGTTAAGTTCAAGTTAGACGGGGACCAGGCGACGCGCGCTCTGGGTTGAACCGTTCTATTTCATATTCCAATTAGTGGTTTCGTCCAACGGGACTTCTATTTCATATTACCCTGCGGTTATAGGAGGTTGTTAGTAGTAGCCCTATAATTATATTGATTGATTACTGTGTGAAAGGATCGATCTCGTTTGGACGTATTTCCTCCATTTGGAGGTGGTGCGCGTATATTTGATTGAGATAAGGCTTGTTCGGAAGTTGACCAGTACTTCCGAACGGACGTGCCTGTGAGACTGAAGGTGTGACTTACCACTGCAGGGTCCTTAAGAATAAGAGTGGCTGCATATCTGTATATAACTCTGTGTATTGATTGGTTATCTGTGGAAGAACTTTGCTAGTGTTCTCTCCCTTAGTTTGTGTGAGTACGATTTAGAAGGTTCTGAAAGTACGTCATACACCCTATATATTATATTAATTGGCGTAATATTAACAACGCATCAGATGGAACTCCGGGCCAACCGAAGCCAAACGGCCCCATAGGGATTACACAAGGTCACACGCCAACTTCGTTCGGACACCGGTGTCCGTCCGGAGACTGACCCCCAGAAAGCCAAGGCCCTTCCGTTTGGAAGGACCCCAGGTTTCTCCGTTCTTTCTGGGGCACGCAAGCTATATATCCTGGGCGATAAAGGTGTTCACCCGCCTCGCGTCATAAGCGCTCTATCGTGTATGCCAGCAGAAATATGAAACCTGTGGAACTCAACTACCTGACGCAGCAGCAAGAGCTACTGACAATAGTTCATGCGCAAGCAGCGTTTCAGATCTACCGCTTGGACAGCCGTGGAAGCCAAGTTGGTGATGAAGTCCATCAAGATGAATCCACATCGTTCATCAGGAATGCTGAGTGGCTCAAGCAGACCTGGCGGCATGGCAAGCCGTGGTTTGCTCCTTCTGCATTGTTCGCAGTCTACAATAAACTTCTCGGTCGAAGCAAACATCTTGGACCAGTAGTGCAAGTGTCAAGTACGTTCTATCCGCACCTGAGTGTCCACCATAGTTGGAGTCGTGGCACTCACGGATGATTCGTTCCGAAGCTTCACGTTGTTTGGTATGACAACACAAGGACATCGTCGGCAGGCGCCTGGTACCAGAGCAATCCATTATCTTTCGAGTACAATCGGTATTTCTTCCGGTGTTGGCGCTCAACGTTTGGTTTCACATTTTCGGAGCGACGTTTAATCGCAGCCAGTATCACTTGGCTTTCGCGATCTTTAGCGTATGCTGCTTTGAGTTTCTTGACGAGATCGATGTCTGAAGTAACTTTTGTGATTGATAAGCTGGACGAAGTGTCGTTGAAACTAGTCACACTCAAATCATGGAAATATTTAGTCTCCGGCTGCAAGTCAAGGCTTCTACTCAACGCGTCTGCAATACCGTTCTTCGCTTCGGTAAGATATGTAAACGTTGATTGATATTCCGCGAGGATAACATACCATAGTGCCAGTCGGCGGTTAGCCATCTTTTGAGTGAACAGACCTTCAAGACTTGTGATCGGTCTCCACAATCGATCTCGGACGAACAACAAGGTCTACTCAATATGGTTGTTGTCGACATAGATAAATTTTGGTATGGTTGACGAACAATTGAGCAGCAGAACAATCACGAAAGCCGTGACAGCAGAAGGTGCTGCTCAATTGTTCGTCAACCATACCAAAATTTATCGGACCAGTGGACTTTATCGGACCGACCTGTGTAACGGTACACAGATTATCTCAAGATAGGAAAAGTGCCAAAACTTCTGACTGTTAAGCTAAACGTGATTTGAATTGTGTGATTTGAAATGATAGAGAGCCTGTTTTCGACAAGTTTATAGGCGGTAGGAAATGGCCTGAAACGGCCTGTGAGCTGAGAAAAATGCTCTTTATAAAAACATGCATATTCGGCTCGAGAGCCACGTGCTCTTGAGCCGGTAAAATCATGAATGAAGACCGAATTCTGCAAACGTCCGGATAAAATAAGCCTTTCCGGATAACAATCAAGTTGCTAGCTGCCATTCGATTTAAAACGCGTCTATTGTCCAGACTCTACCAATAGAAACTTGCCATTTGTCACTCCAGCCAGCTAGTGGCTGGTAGCCACATACTCAGTCAACCAGCCGCCGACAAAGGACTTCTTGCCATCAGTCTTCACTTTTTTAGCGCAACTGCTCAGATCTCCAGTACGGGTTACGACGTACAAACCCGACAGAAGAACTGGCCGCCCCCCTCCCCCTCCTCTCACCCCCCAACGATGTAGCTCATCTGGAAGAGCGCAGAGCGTAAGCTCTGAGGTGCCTGTTCGAGCCGGGCCTTCGTTATTGTTCCTGTTTGGGTTGGGGCCTTTAGATGACGAAGCGTTCGACGTTGTTGAGTTATGCAAGTGCTACTGTTTTTGCTACCTCTTACTTGCTAACTACCTCGAGTACGTTCTGTGTGTACCCAGGTGAAGGATCTTGGATTGCTGCGGTCTGAAGTAGACGCTGGTGGCGCTGGATGTAGCTGCTTAGTGCTCCACTGTTATGCAGGCCTTGAAGATGCTTCAGGACAGCGCTTGATCCGCGAGAGATGATCTTGTGCTCGTCGCGCAGAAAGGTAAGCACAGCTTTCTCAGCGGACTGACTCAGCTCAAATACGCGATCACGGTAATCAGCAGCGGTTTGATCGAGGATGAAACCATCGTGGAGGAAGATCTTCATGAAGGCAACGAGGATCTTGGCCTTTGAGCGTTGCCTCTTTGGCGCTTGTGCCATCCACCGTGGTTCTTGAGCGAACCACGCAAACCACGTCGCATGAATGAAGGTGAGCCAGTGATCCCCTGCGTTGCTTCTTTTTCTGTGTACTGACCTCTTCTGTGCCTTGGTCTGGGCAGCTTCGCTTACTTGTTACTTGAGTAGGGTCACTATTCTGCTTAACCTCGAGTGCATCCATCCAAGCGTCCTGCCGCTTGATGTGCTCCGTAAAGAGCTTAATGACAGCATCTTGATGGGCAAAGATTTTCTGTTCCGGGTTCGAGTCTGTTGGTGTCTTGGGGTCGCTGGTGGTGTGGTTGTGGCTTGGTTTATTGTTTGTACAGGAAGCTGGATCGCAAGCGAGGTGCGAAGACCAAGCAAGGAGGTCAGCATTCGAGCACTTGGCATGGGTGACAGCAGCTTCTGCACGCGTAACGATTGGACTTCAAGGGTTCAAGTCCTTCAGCAGCGGGAAGTGGTGGATTACACAAGCGGTAAGCACATCCAGCACCTTCTTGTTAACATTGAAGCATTCGGTTTCAAGCTTGTAGCAGGAGGAGAACAGAACGCGCTGCTTCTCGGTAATCGCGTCCAGAGTCTGGGCGTCGAAGCTGGATAGGTCTTGGAGCAGCACTGTGGTCTTGGGTTTGTATCCGCTGAGCACCTTGGCGATCATGTGATCTTCGTTACTGGTGTTGAATATGTAATTGAACCCCTTGTTTGTTGTGCTCATATTCCAGGAGCCGCGGTCGAAGATCCAGCGCACAGTCATCTTGTCGCAGCCGTTCGCGTGCTGTGCTCCACCGCGCATAAAGGAGTGAGATGTCAGTGCAACATCAACCCCGGCTGCTGGAGCTATACGATCAAGCACTCGGTTGACATGCAAGCAGATGGTGGGTGCTGTGTCAACACGCCGGGGTGCAGCGGGAGCGGCAAGGCCAGTGGCGTCTGGAGGCGCGTTCAGGAGCCCGATCAGCGGGACGTCTTGCGAGAGCATGGCGACTGTCTGCGATACTTGGCCAGGGAGATTGCCGACGAAAGCGGAGCACGGTGCCGATTGAGCCATCAAGGCTAGCGCGGTGGCAAGCACGGGGCAGGTTGCGAAGTCAGAGTCTGGGAATAGCGATAGCCCCTGCTCCTCCGACGTCTTCACGCGGACCAGCCGCAGGAAGAAGACGTTGGAGGCATCGACGGAGAGGTTCTGCTTGCGGACCATCGCGTGGTCGGATGCGCGGTCGAACAAGTACCAAAGGAGGCACAGTAAAGCAGCATCTTGGCAGTCAGTTTCAGAGCATGCACAAGTATACAAATAAAGCATCATTTTTTTAATTCAGCTTTCGTACAGGGCGGTGCTTTGGATACAAAGCCACCACCATCCCGCTTCATCCAAAAGTTGTCTAGTGTTTTTCCCATTTTAAGCAACCTAGTTTCTAATGCCGCTCGGTGCTTAGGAAATTGGTCGAGTAACCAAAGCTTGGCTTGCCGATAATACTGCATTGCAGTGTTGCGAGCTAACGGCTTACTCTTTTTCCCCTCATGAAATGCAAGATACATGCCAAACTTATCCATTACACATACAAAGCTCTTACCACTCTCGTCACCATCAATGCATGTTCTTACATACTCTTGATCGACCTCTTCTTCCTTGAGGAATTTGACAAACGTTGCAATAGCAGTTGCCTTGGCACGCAAGGTGTTGCCAGGCTGCAACTCGTCTAAGCCCATGGAGCTGGTCCGATAAATGCAAAATATGCAAGTGATACGTTAATGACTTAGTTTTTGACTTGTCAAACAGATTTTTGGGAGTTGATCGGACTTGATACGTCCGATCGACTGGCTTAGAGGACTCACCTAGCCCTATAAAATTTTATGTTTAAGGCTATTAGCTGAAACCATTTTCTGGTCGTTCATTGGCAAACTACTACACATACAAAAATTCAGTATGGTTCGATAAAATAACATATTCATCCATACCATAAAGCCGCCGACATTGGCCGACACCGTGCCTACACAATTTAATTGGTTAAAATATATTTGTGTATCATGATTGCACACATTACGATGCACATCACTGATGCCCAGATGCCATCTCAAATCCCATCTGGGCATCAGTAATGGCTTCAATTTTACAGAAAACTTATAAGTACCAGTGTTACCTGCACGAGTGACATTCGCTTAGTGCTCGAAGCTAACGAATTTCTCAGTCTTATTGTGGCAGTTAGAATTTTTTGATGTGCATGTGTCGTTACTACTATGGTTTCCTTTACTTCTAGCATGAATGGCCAGCAATAAACGCGCTGGACCAAGCTATTACCTGCTCACTTTTGCTTTTGCACTCACTTGCGCCGGCGTTCTGCTAGCTACCGCTCTGCGGGAAAAAGTCAGGGCAGATCAGAAGTTGGGGAGTTTTTGGTGCGCATTTTTCTCCTAGTCCGGTGATCTGCTAGACAATCAGGACAGAGATGCAATCCTACGAAGAGGGCAGGCGGGCAAGGGGCGGTCCAATGTGCCAAAACCAGAGCTGTACCGCAGAGCACTACTCGCTTTGCGGTATGTGCTCAGTCAATAATGCGCTTCAGCAGCGCGACTTTCTGTCAGTCGACTTGATGGCGCCCATCGTGCGTCGTCTAAACGGGGCAACTGAAGGAGACGGTCCTGGCCCCCATGGCTGTGCAAAGTACGGGGCATACTCGCCGACTGCACTACATGAAGCGCTTCGTGCAAACGGCTACCAGCTTAGGTATCTGAACGATACATCTACGTTTAACTGTAGCAAGAAGAAGTGGTTTAAGAAGATACGTTTTCAAATACAAACATCTATTGATTATCGGTAGGGCCGTAGGCCAAAGGAGGGCACTTGGCACTGCATTGCTCGCGCAAATGTGCGGGACAAGTACTATTTTGTCGACTCAGACGAATTCGTCTACAAGTCGAGTACTGAAGCAGGATTACGCCACTTCTTTGCCGAGATCGCAGGTGTTTACGCCATAGAGACGGGAACTACTCCGTAAATAAACCCTTCTTTTGCTAAAAAAATCGTTGTTTTACATACTTTTTAAATTGCATTAAGTTATAAAGGAATTGCATTATCCTTCACCTCCTACAGAATTTCAATGCATTTGAAGTTGTCTGTGATTATATCTGTGAGGGCAACCAATATGCAGGCTACATTCTAGCACAAAGCCAATGTGTCCGATGTGTGCTATGTAAGCTGAGCTGGCTGCTTACGAGCAAAAATCTCAAGCGTATCATGTGGAGCCGGGTCCATTATGGCTTCCACCGCGACGCGAGCACGATGGGCATTGATCAGCTTGTCTAACTTACCATCTTGGTAGAATTAGCGAAGCTGCTTCAATACAGACGATCCTTTCTTGCTCTTGACATCCTGTTCTTCAAAAACCTTGTACAGGTTATCTTCCGCCTCTTTTCCTGACCGGAGAACTTGGTCGCAGTATTGTGGTTCTGACGGATCTAGCGAGCGAATCCATTAGGTAGGAAGAGTTTCATGTAGTTTGCGGTCTGCTTGTAAGCAAATTTCTTCTGGCGATCCGCGCACACGTCCCAGAGTCTTGGAGTCTTTGCATACCACTCAAACCAAATAGCAGCAGGAGTTTTGGGCACCGCCTTGGATCCGCATGTCTTCGCCTTCACAGCAGTCTCACCACGCTCCTCCGGCAGCGCTGATTCTTCTCCGGTGACAGGCCTGGAAGGAGACGGGTTGCCTTCACCAGAGACACGTTGGCGTTCCAGTTCACTCACTCACTTGGACAAAGCTTGGTTCATCGCTATAAGCTCGCCAATTACGCAGTTCTGGTGGTTAATTAGCTTCTCCTCTCGGGAATGTTTCTCCTCATTTTCCTCGGTAGCAACCAGTTCCCTCTGCGTTGCCTTGCGTTGTAATTCTGAACTCCACTCCAGCACTTAAGCCTTCGGTATCCCAAGTGTCATCAGACACTCACGCATTCTAGCAACGTATGGACACAACGGATAGCGGTCAAGCACTTCAGGAAAGTGCTGAATCAAAGCAGCAGTGAGCACATCAGCAACGCGATCGTTCAGCTTTTTGTCTGAAGCTTGAGTGGACACGCTTGGTTGAAACAGCAGTTTCCCCAGTTCCAAAACTTGTTGCCTGTTGGACGAATCAAACCAAAAGAAAACAGGGACTGGCGGTTTATGACCAGAATCCCACCCATTGAGCACACGCGAAACTTTCTGGTCTTCGCTTGTCGTGTTGAACACGTACGCAAAAGCCTTGTTTGTAGCATTCATATTCCAAGAACCTTGGTCAAAAATCCACTGAGCACTTAACAGTGGGTCGCTGTTGGCCTGCTGAGCGCCGCCCCGGCGAAATGAATGGGATGTCAGGTTAGCTGTTGGTTTTGCTCTTGCTTGGACTTCAGATGTCAACTTAACGATGCGGTTCACGTACGCGTGTATCTTCATGTTATCCTCAGGCTGCTTGCGCTTTTTCTTGGGCGGTTCACATACACCGTCCGAGCTTGTAGATGTCGTTAGTGTGGTGTTGTAAAACCCACGTGAATCTTCGGTAGTAGTGTGAATAGCTTAAACCCACAACAAATAGTCTACCAGACCGGCAAACTAATAGTCGGGATGAATTCTGAAGGCCCAGACTCAGTCCCTATACCGGGCCAGACGTTGGACCGTGAATTCGCTAAGTACGACTTTCACCAGTAATACACCGCACACAACTACCACGAGCACTCGGTAGTATGCGCTACACACTCACACAACCCCGTAGTCCCAACAGCGGAAGGGTACTAGGCCTTGTCTAGGCTTATACGGGGTCGCCGAGGTAAAACCTCGGCTGGAAGCACTCAAGTAAAGAGATATAGGCAATTCAGCCTTCACCCTATACAAACTCCCAATATAATCGGCCACACACTCTTGGCCTTGCCAGGTGAACACTTCACAGCAATGCTCGGTGTTCACTGACGGGCATACCCACACAAACAAGCAAGTAGACTCACCTAAAAGGTCTCCACTTCACTCTTCGTGTTTGGTGGAATATTCCAATCTGGTTATATGTCCTCTCGGACCTACATCCTAATATGTAACTAATTATGCAACTATACAATTATGTAATGAACTATGACCCGTTACGGATCTCTGCGCCTGTTCACCGAAGAGTCGAACCCCCATTGAGCGTCCCTGAAAGGCCACCGAATACTCAAAATAGCCACCGAGTTCTCGAAGGGTCACCGTGCACACATTCAGGGTCGAACTTACGACCACCGGGAAATCCGCACTTAGACCCAAGTAGGTTCGCACCTAGGACTCGGCAAAGTTCGGTATCCACAATAGTGACTCCCTCACTCGAGTGACCAGGTCCTTCAATATGGCCAATGAGTAGTCGGTCGTATGTAATATTGACCAATCATGCTCCATAGTCTTGACCAATCACATGACCGAATACTCGCTTTCTCTCCGGAAAGCGCGGCAGGTCAACCAAGTGACGTATCTCCACACAGTGAGAAATCGCTACACCACAACTGCCCCTGTCACGACTGGAGCCACCACACTGGTGACTGTTGCGGCACTTCCAGCGTTCAAGTCCTCAATTTCCAAACCATTATGTCATGTAATCTGCTCGGCAGTGCGACCAATCGAGCTTTCCGAGCTCTTGGTTATACACCTCCACAGCCATTGCCAGCGGTAAGTCGTCACTTTTCATCACTCGCTCAATCGTTCCACACATTCACACCCTCGTCTCACATTCCTGTGACAGATCACCGAGGGCTCAACTTCTTCTGAGGCTGCAGGAGATACCGCTGACCAGGCTGCTGTGCCAGCAACTCCAACAGCGCCCGCTCCAAGCTCGATGAACCAAGCGAATCAACCTGCTTCTGCTTCATCGTCGACCGAGTCTTCGGCTGGAGTCCCAGCGCAACCCTCGGCTCCTGCTGGACCTATCCACCATATCACCGAGGAGTTGATGCAAGATCTGTTGACGTAGTCGTCGGTCGCCACTTCGGACGAGCTGCTGACCAGGTTGCTCCCGTACCTGACCAGACTGGCCAAGTTGATCATTCAGCAAGGGGTTACGCCCCGCTTCGTGGTGACGCTCCTCTCCAGCGCCGGCTAAACCAAGCCATGGGTTTCGATGCCATCGTGGACTCGCTCCAGCTCATTCCTGACGCCATTGTGAATCTACCACATGACGTGGGCGTGCTCCAAGGTCAACTGACCAATGTCCAAGCAACTCTGGCTGCTACCGAGCGGCGCCTGGTCCCCGAGGTTCATGGCGCTGAGCACGCCGAGTTTATGCTGAAGGCTGCCTCCGCACGGATTGAAGAACTCGAACGGCAACTCAAGACCTCGAAAGAGCACTCGGTCAAGGCTGATATCGAATAGAGGAAGCTCCAAGCTTCGATGGACAAGCACACCGAGGACTTAAACCTCATGCAAATGGGTTTAAACAGTCGGGATGATACCATCGGAATCCTTCGCAAGCGTCTGGAGGAGAGTCACACGTCGTTCATGGCATCGGTTGCTGCTAACACGGAGCAGAATCATCAGCTAGTCGCGATCCTGACGCGACAGATGGCAAGCGCTGGCTCCCCGAAGACAAAGACAAGGTCATCGACAATCTGCGCGTTTGCAACGAGCACCTCCGTCGGACTAATGCCACTCTTCGTGCCCACGTAAGTTTGGCCGGCATGGACCCCGAAGTGCTCAAGAACGCTATTCGAGGTAAGTTTCAGCTTCTCCACTGGTTACCGACTACTCGTTACTCATGCCTGCTCCTTTTTATTTCACATAGGTATCACATCTGGTGAGCTCAAGCTCGAAGCATTAGGCGTCGACGCCCCGACCCTTGCTGCCCTCAAGCGTATTCAGAATGAAGTAGCCAAGGCAGCTGATGAGTCGGGTGAGCCTTTTGCTCTTGCCATTGCTTTTGCGAAAGCTGCACACCAGTTCAAGAGTCGACGTAAAAGAAAGAGAGCTCGTCGAGGTTCGTCCCAAGAGTCCAGTTCCGACGAGTCAGACTCCGGCGAAGGGAGTTCATCTACCGTCGACCGTGCAGACGCCCGTATGGCTGCTCTTGGGCTGGGTGACAGTGACGAAGAGAAGTCTGACGACGACTCGTCATCAAGGCTAAGAGCGAGACGTCGTCTTCTCATGCCGGTCGCGTTCAAGAAGGGCTACAAGAAGTCCCAGAAGAAGAAAAGGAAGACTACCACCTCGGCTTCTCCCTCTCCGTCCGCCAAGCATACTCCAAGACCACACCGGTCCAGTTTTCACATCCAGACACGGTATCGATCATCGGCTAGGTCTGCTCGTGGATCACCGCCTGCTCAACCTTCTGTGTCGTCTCCGCCCCTCCTGAGTTGTCGGCGGCGAGTTCTCCAGTATCACAATCAAGTGTTCAAGCTTCTCAACCACCCACCGTGCAGTCAAGCTCCGCTCTTCCAGCGACGACAACCTCGCAGCCCAGCTCCACCAAGCCTGATCTGACAGTTCCCATTTGTGGCAACTTGGGCTGTGCTGAAGCCGTTGGACCTTACTAGCGACGTCGAGTCACCGGTCGGTGGTCAGACGCCACCCAGCTCACCTTTACAAGCATCTCAAACCCCCACCGAGCACTCAGTACCAGCCGATAGTCGCTCAGTGGAGCGTGAGGCTGAGGAAGAGTCTGACGATGAATGTGGCCCTCACGATAGTAGAATTGACTATGGATTTGACCCTCCTGATGTGGATGATCCTTCTCATGGAGTTATCTCGAGTGAAAATGATGTTGAGATGGATGATTCACACGCCATGGCTGGGTCCGAGGCGTCTCAATAATTACCTGCTACCGTTGGTAACAATCAGTCCTCGGTGGTGTCTTCAACGGCTGTTATACCGGTTGTGAGTGATGTTCAAGCTCCTACCGAGCACTCGGTAGCTGTTTCATCCCCTAGTTTGGACGTACCGATGTTCGGTGAGGAGATTCCTAGCGATGACGATCAGTCTCCTCGTTATCCTCCTGGAGTCAGCTCGTCGCATTCCAGACCTGTGTCCCATCAGGATCCCGTAGTGCCACCTGGTGGCTCAGCTCAGTCATCTCTAGCTTCTGGAGCTGCGCATGGAAGTAGCAAGTCGTCGGCCGCGGCGTCTGGTAGGCCATCGGCTACTCCTGGTTCTTCCCCACCGGCTACCGAACATTCACCTGCCCAAGGAAACCCTCCTGGTGGTGGTTCCTCTGATGGCGAGCTTGACGTAGACATGAATGGGCCTGGTGCAGCATGTGGGCGGAATGGGCGTAGTGTTTGAGTGCGTAGGTTTGTTGTAGTGCGCGAGAAACGCGTTTTGTTTAATTTTGTTTAATTGTGCGGTAGTGAAAAGGGTTCGACGCGCGGGTAGCTCAGTGGTAGAGCGTTCGATTGCAGCTCGAAGGGTCACTGGTTCAATCCCGGTCCCGCGCTTGTTGTTTGTTGTTCTTGCTCGTCGGCCGTTGCTCGCAGGCCAGCACTTTATGCTTCACTCACGTGTCCTGTCTTGCTCACGTTTGTTGCACTCACCGCCTCTGGATGTCCGCAGGCTACGTGCCCATCTTGGCGCTGTCTGTTACGGCATTGAGCGCTGCAAAATGACACACCCACACCAACAACAACGGCAGCACTTTGATCCGCAACTGCCATGCCTTCACTACTCGATCCCACGCTGAGCAAGTCGACGGACCTATGTTTTAGCGAAAGTCAGCTCTATGGTTGTGTGATGCTTTGGACGCTTCGGATGCGGACGAGGGGAACGCACACACTAGAACCCAGAGCCCAGAGCCCAGGACCCAGAACCCAGAACCCAGAACCCAGGACCCAGAACCCAGAACCCAGACGTAGACACGGCGAGCGAAACAACCACTGCGCGTGTTGCGCTGGAGGATACGGTACGTGTGCTGGAGGACAGGCTCAGCGCGTCGGTGTGCCATCTGTAGTGGGAGCCTGGCTGCCTGGCCTCTCTGCGCTAGTGCCTTTGCCATTCGCCATTTGCCATTCGCGTTGGTGTGTGGTGGTGGACGTGTGTTGATGGTGGACGTGTGTTGATGGTGTTTGTGTGTAGTGTGTGATGGCGTGAAGAGTTACAGCATGCGCATGCGGCGTGGTGCGCATACCGCGCAGATGTGCGTATGATTGTGCGGCGCGTGTGATTGTGCGGCGCACCGATGCAGTAGCGCGCCGATGCAGTAGCGCACGAGCACACCGGTGCAGTAGCACACCGGTGCAGCATGTGGGCGGAATGGGCGTAGTGTTTGAGTGCGTAGGTTTGTTGTAGTGCGCGAGAAACGCGTTTTGTTTAATTTTGTTTAATTGTGCGGTAGTGAAAAGGGTTCGACGCGCGGGTAGCTCAGTGGTAGAGCGTTCGATTGCAGCTCGAAGGGTCACTGGTTCAATCCCGGTCCCGCGCTTGTTGTTTGTTGTTCTTGCTCGTCGGCCGTTGCTCGCAGGCCAGCACTTTATGCTTCACTCACGTGTCCTGTCTTGCTCACGTTTGTTGCACTCACCGCCTCTGGATGTCCGCAGGCTACGTGCCCATCTTGGCGCTGTCTGTTACGGCATTGAGCGCTGCAAAATGACACACCCACACCAACAACAACGGCAGCACTTTGATCCGCAACTGCCATGCCTTCACTACTCGATCCCACGCTGAGCAAGTCGACGGACCTATGTTTTAGCGAAAGTCAGCTCTATGGTTGTGTGATGCTTTGGACGCTTCGGATGCGGACGAGGGGAACGCACACACTAGAACCCAGAGCCCAGAGCCCAGGACCCAGAACCCAGAACCCAGAACCCAGAACCCAGGACCCAGAACCCAGAACCCAGAACCCAGACGTAGACACGGCGAGCGAAACAACCACTGCGCGTGTTGCGCTGGAGGATACGGTACGTGTGCTGGAGGACAGGCTCAGCGCGTCGGTGTGCCATCTGTAGTGGGAGCCTGGCTGCCTGGCCTCTCTGCGCTAGTGCCTTTGCCATTCGCCATTTGCCATTCGCGTTGGTGTGTGGTGGTGGACGTGTGTTGATGGTGGACGTGTGTTGATGGTGTTTGTGTGTAGTGTGTGATGGCGTGAAGAGTTACAGCATGCGCATGCGGCGTGGTGCGCATACCGCGCAGATGTGCGTATGATTGTGCGGCGCGTGTGATTGTGCGGCGCACCGATGCAGTAGCGCGCCGATGCAGTAGCGCACGAGCACACCGGTGCAGTAGCACACCGGTGCAGTAGCACACCGGTGCAGCATGTGGGCGGAATGGGCGTAGTGTTTGAGTGCGTAGGTTTGTTGTAGTGCGCGAGAAACGCGTTTTGTTTAATTTTGTTTAATTGTGCGGTAGTGAAAAGGGTTCGACGCGCGGGTAGCTCAGTGGTAGAGCGTTCGATTGCAGCTCGAAGGGTCACTGGTTCAATCCCGGTCCCGCGCTTGTTGTTTGTTGTTCTTGCTCGTCGGCCGTTGCTCGCAGGCCAGCACTTTATGCTTCACTCACGTGTCCTGTCTTGCTCACGTTTGTTGCACTCACCGCCTCTGGATGTCCGCAGGCTACGTGCCCATCTTGGCGCTGTCTGTTACGGCATTGAGCGCTGCAAAATGACACACCCACACCAACAACAACGGCAGCACTTTGATCCGCAACTGCCATGCCTTCACTACTCGATCCCACGCTGAGCAAGTCGACGGACCTATGTTTTAGCGAAAGTCAGCTCTATGGTTGTGTGATGCTTTGGACGCTTCGGATGCGGACGAGGGGAACGCACACACTAGAACCCAGAGCCCAGAGCCCAGGACCCAGAACCCAGAACCCAGAACCCAGGACCCAGAACCCAGAACCCAGACGTAGACACGGCGAGCGAAACAACCACTGCGCGTGTTGCGCTGGAGGATACGGTACGTGTGCTGGAGGACAGGCTCAGCGCGTCGGTGTGCCATCTGTAGTGGGAGCCTGGCTGCCTGGCCTCTCTGCGCTAGTGCCTTTGCCATTCGCCATTTGCCATTCGCGTTGGTGTGTGGTGGTGGACGTGTGTTGATGGTGGACGTGTGTTGATGGTGTTTGTGTGTAGTGTGTGATGGCGTGAAGAGTTACAGCATGCGCATGCGGCGTGGTGCGCATACCGCGCAGATGTGCGTATGATTGTGCGGCGCGTGTGATTGTGCGGCGCACCGATGCAGTAGCGCGCCGATGCAGTAGCGCACGAGCACACCGGTGCAGTAGCACACCGGTGCAGTAGCACACCGGTGCAGCATGTGGGCGGAATGGGCGTAGTGTTTGAGTGCGTAGGTTTGTTGTAGTGCGCGAGAAACGCGTTTTGTTTAATTTTGTTTAATTGTGCGGTAGTGAAAAGGGTTCGACGCGCGGGTAGCTCAGTGGTAGAGCGTTCGATTGCAGCTCGAAGGGTCACTGGTTCAATCCCGGTCCCGCGCTTGTTGTTTGTTGTTCTTGCTCGTCGGCCGTTGCTCGCAGGCCAGCACTTTATGCTTCACTCACGTGTCCTGTCTTGCTCACGTTTGTTGCACTCACCGCCTCTGGATGTCCGCAGGCTACGTGCCCATCTTGGCGCTGTCTGTTACGGCATTGAGCGCTGCAAAATGACACACCCACACCAACAACAACGGCAGCACTTTGATCCGCAACTGCCATGCCTTCACTACTCGATCCCACGCTGAGCAAGTCGACGGACCTATGTTTTAGCGAAAGTCAGCTCTATGGTTGTGTGATGCTTTGGACGCTTCGGATGCGGACGAGGGGAACGCACACACTAGAACCCAGAGCCCAGAGCCCAGAACCCAGACCCAGAACCCAGAACCCAGAACCCAGAACCCAGGACCCAGAACCCAGAACCCAGAACCCAGACGTAGACACGGCGAGCGAAACAACCACTGCGCGTGTTGCGCTGGAGGATACGGTACGTGTGCTGGAGGACAGGCTCAGCGCGTCGGTGTGCCATCTGTAGTGGGAGCCTGGCTGCCTGGCCTCTCTGCGCTAGTGCCTTTGCCATTCGCCATTTGCCATTCGCGTTGGTGTGTGGTGGTGGACGTGTGTTGATGGTGGACGTGTGTTGATGGTGTTTGTGTGTAGTGTGTGATGGCGTGAAGAGTTACAGCATGCGCATGCGGCGTGGTGCGCATACCGCGCAGATGTGCGTATGATTGTGCGGCGCGTGTGATTGTGCGGCGCACCGATGCAGTAGCGCGCCGATGCAGTAGCGCACGAGCACACCGGTGCAGTAGCACACCGGTGCAGTAGCACACCGGTGCAGCATGTGGGCGGAATGGGCGTAGTGTTTGAGTGCGTAGGTTTGTTGTAGTGCGCGAGAAACGCGTTTTGTTTAATTTTGTTTAATTGTGCGGTAGTGAAAAGGGTTCGACGCGCGGGTAGCTCAGTGGTAGAGCGTTCGATTGCAGCTCGAAGGGTCACTGGTTCAATCCCGGTCCCGCGCTTGTTGTTTGTTGTTCTTGCTCGTCGGCCGTTGCTCGCAGGCCAGCACTTTATGCTTCACTCACGTGTCCTGTCTTGCTCACGTTTGTTGCACTCACCGCCTCTGGATGTCCGCAGGCTACGTGCCCATCTTGGCGCTGTCTGTTACGGCATTGAGCGCTGCAAAATGACACACCCACACCAACAACAACGGCAGCACTTTGATCCGCAACTGCCATGCCTTCACTACTCGATCCCACGCTGAGCAAGTCGACGGACCTATGTTTTAGCGAAAGTCAGCTCTATGGTTGTGTGATGCTTTGGACGCTTCGGATGCGGACGAGGGGAACGCACACACTAGAACCCAGAGCCCAGAGCCCAGGACCCAGAACCCAGAACCCAGAACCCAGAACCCAGGACCCAGAACCCAGAACCCAGAACCCAGACGTAGACACGGCGAGCGAAACAACCACTGCGCGTGTTGCGCTGGAGGATACGGTACGTGTGCTGGAGGACAGGCTCAGCGCGTCGGTGTGCCATCTGTAGTGGGAGCCTGGCTGCCTGGCCTCTCTGCGCTAGTGCCTTTGCCATTCGCCATTTGCCATTCGCGTTGGTGTGTGGTGGTGGACGTGTGTTGATGGTGGACGTGTGTTGATGGTGTTTGTGTGTAGTGTGTGATGGCGTGAAGAGTTACAGCATGCGCATGCGGCGTGGTGCGCATACCGCGCAGATGTGCGTATGATTGTGCGGCGCGTGTGATTGTGCGGCGCACCGATGCAGTAGCGCGCCGATGCAGTAGCGCACGAGCACACCGGTGCAGTAGCACACCGGTGCAGTAGCACACCGGTGCAGCATGTGGGCGGAATGGGCGTAGTGTTTGAGTGCGTAGGTTTGTTGTAGTGCGCGAGAAACGCGTTTTGTTTAATTTTGTTTAATTGTGCGGTAGTGAAAAGGGTTCGACGCGCGGGTAGCTCAGTGGTAGAGCGTTCGATTGCAGCTCGAAGGGTCACTGGTTCAATCCCGGTCCCGCGCTTGTTGTTTGTTGTTCTTGCTCGTCGGCCGTTGCTCGCAGGCCAGCACTTTATGCTTCACTCACGTGTCCTGTCTTGCTCACGTTTGTTGCACTCACCGCCTCTGGATGTCCGCAGGCTACGTGCCCATCTTGGCGCTGTCTGTTACGGCATTGAGCGCTGCAAAATGACACACCCACACCAACAACAACGGCAGCACTTTGATCCGCAACTGCCATGCCTTCACTACTCGATCCCACGCTGAGCAAGTCGACGGACCTATGTTTTAGCGAAAGTCAGCTCTATGGTTGTGTGATGCTTTGGACGCTTCGGATGCGGACGAGGGGAACGCACACACTAGAACCCAGAGCCCAGAGCCCAGGACCCAGAACCCAGAACCCAGAACCCAGAACCCAGAACCCAGACCCAGAACCCAGAACCCAGAACCCAGACGTAGACACGGCGAGCGAAACAACCACTGCGCGTGTTGCGCTGGAGGATACGGTACGTGTGCTGGAGGACAGGCTCAGCGCGTCGGTGTGCCATCTGTAGTGGGAGCCTGGCTGCCTGGCCTCTCTGCGCTAGTGCCTTTGCCATTCGCCATTTGCCATTCGCGTTGGTGTGTGGTGGTGGACGTGTGTTGATGGTGGACGTGTGTTGATGGTGTTTGTGTGTAGTGTGTGATGGCGTGAAGAGTTACAGCATGCGCATGCGGCGTGGTGCGCATACCGCGCAGATGTGCGTATGATTGTGCGGCGCGTGTGATTGTGCGGCGCACCGATGCAGTAGCGCGCCGATGCAGTAGCGCACGAGCACACCGGTGCAGTAGCACACCGGTGCAGCATGTGGGCGGAATGGGCGTAGTGTTTGAGTGCGTAGGTTTGTTGTAGTGCGCGAGAAACGCGTTTTGTTTAATTTTGTTTAATTGTGCGGTAGTGAAAAGGGTTCGACGCGCGGGTAGCTCAGTGGTAGAGCGTTCGATTGCAGCTCGAAGGGTCACTGGTTCAATCCCGGTCCCGCGCTTGTTGTTTGTTGTTCTTGCTCGTCGGCCGTTGCTCGCAGGCCAGCACTTTATGCTTCACTCACGTGTCCTGTCTTGCTCACGTTTGTTGCACTCACCGCCTCTGGATGTCCGCAGGCTACGTGCCCATCTTGGCGCTGTCTGTTACGGCATTGAGCGCTGCAAAATGACACACCCACACCAACAACAACGGCAGCACTTTGATCCGCAACTGCCATGCCTTCACTACTCGATCCCACGCTGAGCAAGTCGACGGACCTATGTTTTAGCGAAAGTCAGCTCTATGGTTGTGTGATGCTTTGGACGCTTCGGATGCGGACGAGGGGAACGCACACACTAGAACCCAGAGCCCAGAGCCCAGGACCCAGAACCCAGAACCCAGAACCCAGAACCCAGGACCCAGAACCCAGAACCCAGACGTAGACACGGCGAGCGAAACAACCACTGCGCGTGTTGCGCTGGAGGATACGGTACGTGTGCTGGAGGACAGGCTCAGCGCGTCGGTGTGCCATCTGTAGTGGGAGCCTGGCTGCCTGGCCTCTCTGCGCTAGTGCCTTTGCCATTCGCCATTTGCCATTCGCGTTGGTGTGTGGTGGTGGACGTGTGTTGATGGTGGACGTGTGTTGATGGTGTTTGTGTGTAGTGTGTGATGGCGTGAAGAGTTACAGCATGCGCATGCGGCGTGGTGCGCATACCGCGCAGATGTGCGTATGATTGTGCGGCGCGTGTGATTGTGCGGCGCACCGATGCAGTAGCGCGCCGATGCAGTAGCGCACGAGCACACCGGTGCAGTAGCACACCGGTGCAGCATGTGGGCGGAATGGGCGTAGTGTTTGAGTGCGTAGGTTTGTTGTAGTGCGCGAGAAACGCGTTTTGTTTAATTTTGTTTAATTGTGCGGTAGTGAAAAGGGTTCGACGCGCGGGTAGCTCAGTGGTAGAGCGTTCGATTGCAGCTCGAAGGGTCACTGGTTCAATCCCGGTCCCGCGCTTGTTGTTTGTTGTTCTTGCTCGTCGGCCGTTGCTCGCAGGCCAGCACTTTATGCTTCACTCACGTGTCCTGTCTTGCTCACGTTTGTTGCACTCACCGCCTCTGGATGTCCGCAGGCTACGTGCCCATCTTGGCGCTGTCTGTTACGGCATTGAGCGCTGCAAAATGACACACCCACACCAACAACAACGGCAGCACTTTGATCCGCAACTGCCATGCCTTCACTACTCGATCCCACGCTGAGCAAGTCGACGGACCTATGTTTTAGCGAAAGTCAGCTCTATGGTTGTGTGATGCTTTGGACGCTTCGGATGCGGACGAGGGGAACGCACACACTAGAACCCAGAGCCCAGAGCCCAGGACCCAGAACCCAGAACCCAGAACCCAGAACCCAGAACCCAGGACCCAGAACCCAGAACCCAGAACCCAGACGTAGACACGGCGAGCGAAACAACCACTGCGCGTGTTGCGCTGGAGGATACGGTACGTGTGCTGGAGGACAGGCTCAGCGCGTCGGTGTGCCATCTGTAGTGGGAGCCTGGCTGCCTGGCCTCTCTGCGCTAGTGCCTTTGCCATTCGCCATTTGCCATTCGCGTTGGTGTGTGGTGGTGGACGTGTGTTGATGGTGGACGTGTGTTGATGGTGTTTGTGTGTAGTGTGTGATGGCGTGAAGAGTTACAGCATGCGCATGCGGCGTGGTGCGCATACCGCGCAGATGTGCGTATGATTGTGCGGCGCGTGTGATTGTGCGGCGCACCGATGCAGTAGCGCGCCGATGCAGTAGCGCACGAGCACACCGGTGCAGTAGCACACCGGTGCAGCATGTGGGCGGAATGGGCGTAGTGTTTGAGTGCGTAGGTTTGTTGTAGTGCGCGAGAAACGCGTTTTGTTTAATTTTGTTTAATTGTGCGGTAGTGAAAAGGGTTCGACGCGCGGGTAGCTCAGTGGTAGAGCGTTCGATTGCAGCTCGAAGGGTCACTGGTTCAATCCCGGTCCCGCGCTTGTTGTTTGTTGTTCTTGCTCGTCGGCCGTTGCTCGCAGGCCAGCACTTTATGCTTCACTCACGTGTCCTGTCTTGCTCACGTTTGTTGCACTCACCGCCTCTGGATGTCCGCAGGCTACGTGCCCATCTTGGCGCTGTCTGTTACGGCATTGAGCGCTGCAAAATGACACACCCACACCAACAACAACGGCAGCACTTTGATCCGCAACTGCCATGCCTTCACTACTCGATCCCACGCTGAGCAAGTCGACGGACCTATGTTTTAGCGAAAGTCAGCTCTATGGTTGTGTGATGCTTTGGACGCTTCGGATGCGGACGAGGGGAACGCACACACTAGAACCCAGAGCCCAGAGCCCAGGACCCAGAACCCAGAACCCAGAACCCAGAACCCAGGACCCAGAACCCAGAACCCAGACGTAGACACGGCGAGCGAAACAACCACTGCGCGTGTTGCGCTGGAGGATACGGTACGTGTGCTGGAGGACAGGCTCAGCGCGTCGGTGTGCCATCTGTAGTGGGAGCCTGGCTGCCTGGCCTCTCTGCGCTAGTGCCTTTGCCATTCGCCATTTGCCATTCGCGTTGGTGTGTGGTGGTGGACGTGTGTTGATGGTGGACGTGTGTTGATGGTGTTTGTGTGTAGTGTGTGATGGCGTGAAGAGTTACAGCATGCGCATGCGGCGTGGTGCGCATACCGCGCAGATGTGCGTATGATTGTGCGGCGCGTGTGATTGTGCGGCGCACCGATGCAGTAGCGCGCCGATGCAGTAGCGCACGAGCACACCGGTGCAGTAGCACACCGGTGCAGCATGTGGGCGGAATGGGCGTAGTGTTTGAGTGCGTAGGTTTGTTGTAGTGCGCGAGAAACGCGTTTTGTTTAATTTTGTTTAATTGTGCGGTAGTGAAAAGGGTTCGACGCGCGGGTAGCTCAGTGGTAGAGCGTTCGATTGCAGCTCGAAGGGTCACTGGTTCAATCCCGGTCCCGCGCTTGTTGTTTGTTGTTCTTGCTCGTCGGCCGTTGCTCGCAGGCCAGCACTTTATGCTTCACTCACGTGTCCTGTCTTGCTCACGTTTGTTGCACTCACCGCCTCTGGATGTCCGCAGGCTACGTGCCCATCTTGGCGCTGTCTGTTACGGCATTGAGCGCTGCAAAATGACACACCCACACCAACAACAACGGCAGCACTTTGATCCGCAACTGCCATGCCTTCACTACTCGATCCCACGCTGAGCAAGTCGACGGACCTATGTTTTAGCGAAAGTCAGCTCTATGGTTGTGTGATGCTTTGGACGCTTCGGATGCGGACGAGGGGAACGCACACACTAGAACCCAGAGCCCAGAGCCCAGGACCCAGAACCCAGAACCCAGAACCCAGAACCCAGACCCAGAACCCAGAACCCAGACGTAGACACGGCGAGCGAAACAACCACTGCGCGTGTTGCGCTGGAGGATACGGTACGTGTGCTGGAGGACAGGCTCAGCGCGTCGGTGTGCCATCTGTAGTGGGAGCCTGGCTGCCTGGCCTCTCTGCGCTAGTGCCTTTGCCATTCGCCATTTGCCATTCGCGTTGGTGTGTGGTGGTGGACGTGTGTTGATGGTGGACGTGTGTTGATGGTGTTTGTGTGTAGTGTGTGATGGCGTGAAGAGTTACAGCATGCGCATGCGGCGTGGTGCGCATACCGCGCAGATGTGCGTATGATTGTGCGGCGCGTGTGATTGTGCGGCGCACCGATGCAGTAGCGCGCCGATGCAGTAGCGCACGAGCACACCGGTGCAGTAGCACACCGGTGCAGCATGTGGGCGGAATGGGCGTAGTGTTTGAGTGCGTAGGTTTGTTGTAGTGCGCGAGAAACGCGTTTTGTTTAATTTTGTTTAATTGTGCGGTAGTGAAAAGGGTTCGACGCGCGGGTAGCTCAGTGGTAGAGCGTTCGATTGCAGCTCGAAGGGTCACTGGTTCAATCCCGGTCCCGCGCTTGTTGTTTGTTGTTCTTGCTCGTCGGCCGTTGCTCGCAGGCCAGCACTTTATGCTTCACTCACGTGTCCTGTCTTGCTCACGTTTGTTGCACTCACCGCCTCTGGATGTCCGCAGGCTACGTGCCCATCTTGGCGCTGTCTGTTACGGCATTGAGCGCTGCAAAATGACACACCCACACCAACAACAACGGCAGCACTTTGATCCGCAACTGCCATGCCTTCACTACTCGATCCCACGCTGAGCAAGTCGACGGACCTATGTTTTAGCGAAAGTCAGCTCTATGGTTGTGTGATGCTTTGGACGCTTCGGATGCGGACGAGGGGGAACGCAGAACCCAGAGCCCAGAGCCCAGGACCCAGAACCCAGAACCCAGAACCCAGAACCCAGAACCCAGGACCCAGAACCCAGAACCCAGAACCCAGACGTAGACACGGCGAGCGAAACAACCACTGCGCGTGTTGCGCTGGAGGATACGGTACGTGTGCTGGAGGACAGGCTCAGCGCGTCGGTGTGCCATCTGTAGTGGGAGCCTGGCTGCCTGGCCTCTCTGCGCTAGTGCCTTTGCCATTCGCCATTTGCCATTCGCGTTGGTGTGTGGTGGTGGACGTGTGTTGATGGTGGACGTGTGTTGATGGTGTTTGTGTGTAGTGTGTGATGGCGTGAAGAGTTACAGCATGCGCATGCGGCGTGGTGCGCATACCGCGCAGATGTGCGTATGATTGTGCGGCGCGTGTGATTGTGCGGCGCACCGATGCAGTAGCGCGCCGATGCAGTAGCGCACGAGCACACCGGTGCAGTAGCACACCGGTGCAGCATGTGGGCGGAATGGGCGTAGTGTTTGAGTGCGTAGGTTTGTTGTAGTGCGCGAGAAACGCGTTTTGTTTAATTTTGTTTAATTGTGCGGTAGTGAAAAGGGTTCGACGCGCGGGTAGCTCAGTGGTAGAGCGTTCGATTGCAGCTCGAAGGGTCACTGGTTCAATCCCGGTCCCGCGCTTGTTGTTTGTTGTTCTTGCTCGTCGGCCGTTGCTCGCAGGCCAGCACTTTATGCTTCACTCACGTGTCCTGTCTTGCTCACGTTTGTTGCACTCACCGCCTCTGGATGTCCGCAGGCTACGTGCCCATCTTGGCGCTGTCTGTTACGGCATTGAGCGCTGCAAAATGACACACCCACACCAACAACAACGGCAGCACTTTGATCCGCAACTGCCATGCCTTCACTACTCGATCCCACGCTGAGCAAGTCGACGGACCTATGTTTTAGCGAAAGTCAGCTCTATGGTTGTGTGATGCTTTGGACGCTTCGGATGCGGACGAGGGGAACGCACACTAGAACCCAGAGCCCAGAGCCCAGGACCCAGAACCCAGAACCCAGAACCCAGAACCCAGAACCCAGGACCCAGAACCCAGAACCCAGAACCCAGACGTAGACACGGCGAGCGAAACAACCACTGCGCGTGTTGCGCTGGAGGATACGGTACGTGTGCTGGAGGACAGGCTCAGCGCGTCGGTGTGCCATCTGTAGTGGGAGCCTGGCTGCCTGGCCTCTCTGCGCTAGTGCCTTTGCCATTCGCCATTTGCCATTCGCGTTGGTGTGTGGTGGTGGACGTGTGTTGATGGTGGACGTGTGTTGATGGTGTTTGTGTGTAGTGTGTGATGGCGTGAAGAGTTACAGCATGCGCATGCGGCGTGGTGCGCATACCGCGCAGATGTGCGTATGATTGTGCGGCGCGTGTGATTGTGCGGCGCACCGATGCAGTAGCGCGCCGATGCAGTAGCGCACGAGCACACCGGTGCAGTAGCACACCGGTGCAGCATGTGGGCGGAATGGGCGTAGTGTTTGAGTGCGTAGGTTTGTTGTAGTGCGCGAGAAACGCGTTTTGTTTAATTTTGTTTAATTGTGCGGTAGTGAAAAGGGTTCGACGCGCGGGTAGCTCAGTGGTAGAGCGTTCGATTGCAGCTCGAAGGGTCACTGGTTCAATCCCGGTCCCGCGCTTGTTGTTTGTTGTTCTTGCTCGTCGGCCGTTGCTCGCAGGCCAGCACTTTATGCTTCACTCACGTGTCCTGTCTTGCTCACGTTTGTTGCACTCACCGCCTCTGGATGTCCGCAGGCTACGTGCCCATCTTGGCGCTGTCTGTTACGGCATTGAGCGCTGCAAAATGACACACCCACACCAACAACAACGGCAGCACTTTGATCCGCAACTGCCATGCCTTCACTACTCGATCCCACGCTGAGCAAGTCGACGGACCTATGTTTTAGCGAAAGTCAGCTCTATGGTTGTGTGATGCTTTGGACGCTTCGGATGCGGACGAGGGGAACGCACACACTAGAACCCAGAGCCCAGAGCCCAGGACCCAGAACCCAGAACCCAGAACCCAGAACCCAGGACCCAGAACCCAGAACCCAGACGTAGACACGGCGAGCGAAACAACCACTGCGCGTGTTGCGCTGGAGGATACGGTACGTGTGCTGGAGGACAGGCTCAGCGCGTCGGTGTGCCATCTGTAGTGGGAGCCTGGCTGCCTGGCCTCTCTGCGCTAGTGCCTTTGCCATTCGCCATTTGCCATTCGCGTTGGTGTGTGGTGGTGGACGTGTGTTGATGGTGGACGTGTGTTGATGGTGTTTGTGTGTAGTGTGTGATGGCGTGAAGAGTTACAGCATGCGCATGCGGCGTGGTGCGCATACCGCGCAGATGTGCGTATGATTGTGCGGCGCGTGTGATTGTGCGGCGCACCGATGCAGTAGCGCGCCGATGCAGTAGCGCACGAGCACACCGGTGCAGTAGCACACCGGTGCAGCATGTGGGCGGAATGGGCGTAGTGTTTGAGTGCGTAGGTTTGTTGTAGTGCGCGAGAAACGCGTTTTGTTTAATTTTGTTTAATTGTGCGGTAGTGAAAAGGGTTCGACGCGCGGGTAGCTCAGTGGTAGAGCGTTCGATTGCAGCTCGAAGGGTCACTGGTTCAATCCCGGTCCCGCGCTTGTTGTTTGTTGTTCTTGCTCGTCGGCCGTTGCTCGCAGGCCAGCACTTTATGCTTCACTCACGTGTCCTGTCTTGCTCACGTTTGTTGCACTCACCGCCTCTGGATGTCCGCAGGCTACGTGCCCATCTTGGCGCTGTCTGTTACGGCATTGAGCGCTGCAAAATGACACACCCACACCAACAACAACGGCAGCACTTTGATCCGCAACTGCCATGCCTTCACTACTCGATCCCACGCTGAGCAAGTCGACGGACCTATGTTTTAGCGAAAGTCAGCTCTATGGTTGTGTGATGCTTTGGACGCTTCGGATGCGGACGAGGGGAACGCACACTAGAACCCAGAGCCCAGAGCCCAGGACCCAGAACCCAGAACCCAGAACCCAGAACCCAGAAGGACCCAGAACCCAGAACCCAGAACCCAGACGTAGACACGGCGAGCGAAACAACCACTGCGCGTGTTGCGCTGGAGGATACGGTACGTGTGCTGGAGGACAGGCTCAGCGCGTCGGTGTGCCATCTGTAGTGGGAGCCTGGCTGCCTGGCCTCTCTGCGCTAGTGCCTTTGCCATTCGCCATTTGCCATTCGCGTTGGTGTGTGGTGGTGGACGTGTGTTGATGGTGGACGTGTGTTGATGGTGTTTGTGTGTAGTGTGTGATGGCGTGAAGAGTTACAGCATGCGCATGCGGCGTGGTGCGCATACCGCGCAGATGTGCGTATGATTGTGCGGCGCGTGTGATTGTGCGGCGCACCGATGCAGTAGCGCGCCGATGCAGTAGCGCACGAGCACACCGGTGCAGTAGCACACCGGTGCAGCATGTGGGCGGAATGGGCGTAGTGTTTGAGTGCGTAGGTTTGTTGTAGTGCGCGAGAAACGCGTTTTGTTTAATTTTGTTTAATTGTGCGGTAGTGAAAAGGGTTCGACGCGCGGGTAGCTCAGTGGTAGAGCGTTCGATTGCAGCTCGAAGGGTCACTGGTTCAATCCCGGTCCCGCGCTTGTTGTTTGTTGTTCTTGCTCGTCGGCCGTTGCTCGCAGGCCAGCACTTTATGCTTCACTCACGTGTCCTGTCTTGCTCACGTTTGTTGCACTCACCGCCTCTGGATGTCCGCAGGCTACGTGCCCATCTTGGCGCTGTCTGTTACGGCATTGAGCGCTGCAAAATGACACACCCACACCAACAACAACGGCAGCACTTTGATCCGCAACTGCCATGCCTTCACTACTCGATCCCACGCTGAGCAAGTCGACGGACCTATGTTTTAGCGAAAGTCAGCTCTATGGTTGTGTGATGCTTTGGACGCTTCGGATGCGGACGAGGGGAACGCACACACTAGAACCCAGAGCCCAGAGCCCAGGACCCAGAACCCAGAACCCAGAACCCAGAACCCAGACCCAGAACCCAGAACCCAGAACCCAGACGTAGACACGGCGAGCGAAACAACCACTGCGCGTGTTGCGCTGGAGGATACGGTACGTGTGCTGGAGGACAGGCTCAGCGCGTCGGTGTGCCATCTGTAGTGGGAGCCTGGCTGCCTGGCCTCTCTGCGCTAGTGCCTTTGCCATTCGCCATTTGCCATTCGCGTTGGTGTGTGGTGGTGGACGTGTGTTGATGGTGGACGTGTGTTGATGGTGTTTGTGTGTAGTGTGTGATGGCGTGAAGAGTTACAGCATGCGCATGCGGCGTGGTGCGCATACCGCGCAGATGTGCGTATGATTGTGCGGCGCGTGTGATTGTGCGGCGCACCGATGCAGTAGCGCGCCGATGCAGTAGCGCACGAGCACACCGGTGCAGTAGCACACCGGTGCAGCATGTGGGCGGAATGGGCGTAGTGTTTGAGTGCGTAGGTTTGTTGTAGTGCGCGAGAAACGCGTTTTGTTTAATTTTGTTTAATTGTGCGGTAGTGAAAAGGGTTCGACGCGCGGGTAGCTCAGTGGTAGAGCGTTCGATTGCAGCTCGAAGGGTCACTGGTTCAATCCCGGTCCCGCGCTTGTTGTTTGTTGTTCTTGCTCGTCGGCCGTTGCTCGCAGGCCAGCACTTTATGCTTCACTCACGTGTCCTGTCTTGCTCACGTTTGTTGCACTCACCGCCTCTGGATGTCCGCAGGCTACGTGCCCATCTTGGCGCTGTCTGTTACGGCATTGAGCGCTGCAAAATGACACACCCACACCAACAACAACGGCAGCACTTTGATCCGCAACTGCCATGCCTTCACTACTCGATCCCACGCTGAGCAAGTCGACGGACCTATGTTTTAGCGAAAGTCAGCTCTATGGTTGTGTGATGCTTTGGACGCTTCGGATGCGGACGAGGGGAACGCACACACTAGAACCCAGAGCCCAGAGCCCAGGACCCAGAACCCAGAACCCAGAACCCAGAACCCAGGACCCAGAACCCAGAACCCAGAACCCAGTAGACACGGCGAGCGAAACAACCACTGCGCGTGTTGCGCTGGAGGATACGGTACGTGTGCTGGAGGACAGGCTCAGCGCGTCGGTGTGCCATCTGTAGTGGGAGCCTGGCTGCCTGGCCTCTCTGCGCTAGTGCCTTTGCCATTCGCCATTTGCCATTCGCGTTGGTGTGTGGTGGTGGACGTGTGTTGATGGTGGACGTGTGTTGATGGTGTTTGTGTGTAGTGTGTGATGGCGTGAAGAGTTACAGCATGCGCATGCGGCGTGGTGCGCATACCGCGCAGATGTGCGTATGATTGTGCGGCGCGTGTGATTGTGCGGCGCACCGATGCAGTAGCGCGCCGATGCAGTAGCGCACGAGCACACCGGTGCAGTAGCACACCGGTGCAGCATGTGGGCGGAATGGGCGTAGTGTTTGAGTGCGTAGGTTTGTTGTAGTGCGCGAGAAACGCGTTTTGTTTAATTTTGTTTAATTGTGCGGTAGTGAAAAGGGTTCGACGCGCGGGTAGCTCAGTGGTAGAGCGTTCGATTGCAGCTCGAAGGGTCACTGGTTCAATCCCGGTCCCGCGCTTGTTGTTTGTTGTTCTTGCTCGTCGGCCGTTGCTCGCAGGCCAGCACTTTATGCTTCACTCACGTGTCCTGTCTTGCTCACGTTTGTTGCACTCACCGCCTCTGGATGTCCGCAGGCTACGTGCCCATCTTGGCGCTGTCTGTTACGGCATTGAGCGCTGCAAAATGACACACCCACACCAACAACAACGGCAGCACTTTGATCCGCAACTGCCATGCCTTCACTACTCGATCCCACGCTGAGCAAGTCGACGGACCTATGTTTTAGCGAAAGTCAGCTCTATGGTTGTGTGATGCTTTGGACGCTTCGGATGCGGACGAGGGGAACGCACACACTAGAACCCAGAGCCCAGAGCCCAGGACCCAGAACCCAGAACCCAGAACCCAGAACCCAACCCAGAACCCAGAACCCAGAACCCAGACGTAGACACGGCGAGCGAAACAACCACTGCGCGTGTTGCGCTGGAGGATACGGTACGTGTGCTGGAGGACAGGCTCAGCGCGTCGGTGTGCCATCTGTAGTGGGAGCCTGGCTGCCTGGCCTCTCTGCGCTAGTGCCTTTGCCATTCGCCATTTGCCATTCGCGTTGGTGTGTGGTGGTGGACGTGTGTTGATGGTGGACGTGTGTTGATGGTGTTTGTGTGTAGTGTGTGATGGCGTGAAGAGTTACAGCATGCGCATGCGGCGTGGTGCGCATACCGCGCAGATGTGCGTATGATTGTGCGGCGCGTGTGATTGTGCGGCGCACCGATGCAGTAGCGCGCCGATGCAGTAGCGCACGAGCACACCGGTGCAGTAGCACACCGGTGCAGCATGTGGGCGGAATGGGCGTAGTGTTTGAGTGCGTAGGTTTGTTGTAGTGCGCGAGAAACGCGTTTTGTTTAATTTTGTTTAATTGTGCGGTAGTGAAAAGGGTTCGACGCGCGGGTAGCTCAGTGGTAGAGCGTTCGATTGCAGCTCGAAGGGTCACTGGTTCAATCCCGGTCCCGCGCTTGTTGTTTGTTGTTCTTGCTCGTCGGCCGTTGCTCGCAGGCCAGCACTTTATGCTTCACTCACGTGTCCTGTCTTGCTCACGTTTGTTGCACTCACCGCCTCTGGATGTCCGCAGGCTACGTGCCCATCTTGGCGCTGTCTGTTACGGCATTGAGCGCTGCAAAATGACACACCCACACCAACAACAACGGCAGCACTTTGATCCGCAACTGCCATGCCTTCACTACTCGATCCCACGCTGAGCAAGTCGACGGACCTATGTTTTAGCGAAAGTCAGCTCTATGGTTGTGTGATGCTTTGGACGCTTCGGATGCGGACGAGGGGAACGCACACAGAACTAGAACCCAGAGCCCAGAGCCCAGGAACCCAGAACCCAGAACCCAGAACCCAGAACCCAGAACCCAGGACCCAGAACCCAGAACCCAGAACCCAGACGTAGACACGGCGAGCGAAACAACCACTGCGCGTGTTGCGCTGGAGGATACGGTACGTGTGCTGGAGGACAGGCTCAGCGCGTCGGTGTGCCATCTGTAGTGGGAGCCTGGCTGCCTGGCCTCTCTGCGCTAGTGCCTTTGCCATTCGCCATTTGCCATTCGCGTTGGTGTGTGGTGGTGGACGTGTGTTGATGGTGGACGTGTGTTGATGGTGTTTGTGTGTAGTGTGTGATGGCGTGAAGAGTTACAGCATGCGCATGCGGCGTGGTGCGCATACCGCGCAGATGTGCGTATGATTGTGCGGCGCGTGTGATTGTGCGGCGCACCGATGCAGTAGCGCGCCGATGCAGTAGCGCACGAGCACACCGGTGCAGTAGCACACCGGTGCAGCATGTGGGCGGAATGGGCGTAGTGTTTGAGTGCGTAGGTTTGTTGTAGTGCGCGAGAAACGCGTTTTGTTTAATTTTGTTTAATTGTGCGGTAGTGAAAAGGGTTCGACGCGCGGGTAGCTCAGTGGTAGAGCGTTCGATTGCAGCTCGAAGGGTCACTGGTTCAATCCCGGTCCCGCGCTTGTTGTTTGTTGTTCTTGCTCGTCGGCCGTTGCTCGCAGGCCAGCACTTTATGCTTCACTCACGTGTCCTGTCTTGCTCACGTTTGTTGCACTCACCGCCTCTGGATGTCCGCAGGCTACGTGCCCATCTTGGCGCTGTCTGTTACGGCATTGAGCGCTGCAAAATGACACACCCACACCAACAACAACGGCAGCACTTTGATCCGCAACTGCCATGCCTTCACTACTCGATCCCACGCTGAGCAAGTCGACGGACCTATGTTTTAGCGAAAGTCAGCTCTATGGTTGTGTGATGCTTTGGACGCTTCGGATGCGGACGAGGGGGAACGCACACACTAGAACCCAGAGCCCAGAGCCCAGGACCCAGAACCCAGAACCCAGAACCCAGAACCCAGAACCCAGAACCCAGAACCCAGAACCCAGAACCCAGAACCCAGACCCAGAACCCAGAACCCAGAACCCAGACGTAGACACGGCGAGCGAAACAACCACTGCGCGTGTTGCGCTGGAGGATACGGTACGTGTGCTGGAGGACAGGCTCAGCGCGTCGGTGTGCCATCTGTAGTGGGAGCCTGGCTGCCTGGCCTCTCTGCGCTAGTGCCTTTGCCATTCGCCATTTGCCATTCGCGTTGGTGTGTGGTGGTGGACGTGTGTTGATGGTGGACGTGTGTTGATGGTGTTTGTGTGTAGTGTGTGATGGCGTGAAGAGTTACAGCATGCGCATGCGGCGTGGTGCGCATACCGCGCAGATGTGCGTATGATTGTGCGGCGCGTGTGATTGTGCGGCGCACCGATGCAGTAGCGCGCCGATGCAGTAGCGCACGAGCACACCGGTGCAGTAGCACACCGGTGCAGCATGTGGGCGGAATGGGCGTAGTGTTTGAGTGCGTAGGTTTGTTGTAGTGCGCGAGAAACGCGTTTTGTTTAATTTTGTTTAATTGTGCGGTAGTGAAAAGGGTTCGACGCGCGGGTAGCTCAGTGGTAGAGCGTTCGATTGCAGCTCGAAGGGTCACTGGTTCAATCCCGGTCCCGCGCTTGTTGTTTGTTGTTCTTGCTCGTCGGCCGTTGCTCGCAGGCCAGCACTTTATGCTTCACTCACGTGTCCTGTCTTGCTCACGTTTGTTGCACTCACCGCCTCTGGATGTCCGCAGGCTACGTGCCCATCTTGGCGCTGTCTGTTACGGCATTGAGCGCTGCAAAATGACACACCCACACCAACAACAACGGCAGCACTTTGATCCGCAACTGCCATGCCTTCACTACTCGATCCCACGCTGAGCAAGTCGACGGACCTATGTTTTAGCGAAAGTCAGCTCTATGGTTGTGTGATGCTTTGGACGCTTCGGATGCGGACGAGGGGAACGCACACACTAGAACCCAGAGCCCAGAGCCCAGGACCCAGAACCCAGAACCCAGAACCCAGAACCCAGAACCCAGAACCCAGAACCCAGAACCCAGACGTAGACACGGCGAGCGAAACAACCACTGCGCGTGTTGCGCTGGAGGATACGGTACGTGTGCTGGAGGACAGGCTCAGCGCGTCGGTGTGCCATCTGTAGTGGGAGCCTGGCTGCCTGGCCTCTCTGCGCTAGTGCCTTTGCCATTCGCCATTTGCCATTCGCGTTGGTGTGTGGTGGTGGACGTGTGTTGATGGTGGACGTGTGTTGATGGTGTTTGTGTGTAGTGTGTGATGGCGTGAAGAGTTACAGCATGCGCATGCGGCGTGGTGCGCATACCGCGCAGATGTGCGTATGATTGTGCGGCGCGTGTGATTGTGCGGCGCACCGATGCAGTAGCGCGCCGATGCAGTAGCGCACGAGCACACCGGTGCAGTAGCACACCGGTGCAGCATGTGGGCGGAATGGGCGTAGTGTTTGAGTGCGTAGGTTTGTTGTAGTGCGCGAGAAACGCGTTTTGTTTAATTTTGTTTAATTGTGCGGTAGTGAAAAGGGTTCGACGCGCGGGTAGCTCAGTGGTAGAGCGTTCGATTGCAGCTCGAAGGGTCACTGGTTCAATCCCGGTCCCGCGCTTGTTGTTTGTTGTTCTTGCTCGTCGGCCGTTGCTCGCAGGCCAGCACTTTATGCTTCACTCACGTGTCCTGTCTTGCTCACGTTTGTTGCACTCACCGCCTCTGGATGTCCGCAGGCTACGTGCCCATCTTGGCGCTGTCTGTTACGGCATTGAGCGCTGCAAAATGACACACCCACACCAACAACAACGGCAGCACTTTGATCCGCAACTGCCATGCCTTCACTACTCGATCCCACGCTGAGCAAGTCGACGGACCTATGTTTTAGCGAAAGTCAGCTCTATGGTTGTGTGATGCTTTGGACGCTTCGGATGCGGACGAGGGGAACGCACACACTAGAACCCAGAGCCCAGAGCCCAGACCCAGAACCCAGAACCCAGAACCCAGAACCCAGAACCCAGAACCCAGAACCCAGAAACCCAGAACCCAGAACCCAGAACCCAGACGTAGACACGGCGAGCGAAACAACCACTGCGCGTGTTGCGCTGGAGGATACGGTACGTGTGCTGGAGGACAGGCTCAGCGCGTCGGTGTGCCATCTGTAGTGGGAGCCTGGCTGCCTGGCCTCTCTGCGCTAGTGCCTTTGCCATTCGCCATTTGCCATTCGCGTTGGTGTGTGGTGGTGGACGTGTGTTGATGGTGGACGTGTGTTGATGGTGTTTGTGTGTAGTGTGTGATGGCGTGAAGAGTTACAGCATGCGCATGCGGCGTGGTGCGCATACCGCGCAGATGTGCGTATGATTGTGCGGCGCGTGTGATTGTGCGGCGCACCGATGCAGTAGCGCGCCGATGCAGTAGCGCACGAGCACACCGGTGCAGTAGCACACCGGTGCAGCATGTGGGCGGAATGGGCGTAGTGTTTGAGTGCGTAGGTTTGTTGTAGTGCGCGAGAAACGCGTTTTGTTTAATTTTGTTTAATTGTGCGGTAGTGAAAAGGGTTCGACGCGCGGGTAGCTCAGTGGTAGAGCGTTCGATTGCAGCTCGAAGGGTCACTGGTTCAATCCCGGTCCCGCGCTTGTTGTTTGTTGTTCTTGCTCGTCGGCCGTTGCTCGCAGGCCAGCACTTTATGCTTCACTCACGTGTCCTGTCTTGCTCACGTTTGTTGCACTCACCGCCTCTGGATGTCCGCAGGCTACGTGCCCATCTTGGCGCTGTCTGTTACGGCATTGAGCGCTGCAAAATGACACACCCACACCAACAACAACGGCAGCACTTTGATCCGCAACTGCCATGCCTTCACTACTCGATCCCACGCTGAGCAAGTCGACGGACCTATGTTTTAGCGAAAGTCAGCTCTATGGTTGTGTGATGCTTTGGACGCTTCGGATGCGGACGAGGGGAACGCACACACTAGAACCCAGAGCCCAGAGCCCAGGACCCAGAACCCAGAACCCAGAACCCAGAACCCAGAACCCAGAACCCAAAACCCAGAACCCAGAACCCAGAACCCAGAACCCACGACACACAGAACCCAGAACCCAGAACCCAGACGTAGACACGGCGAGCGAAACAACCACTGCGCGTGTTGCGCTGGAGGATACGGTACGTGTGCTGGAGGACAGGCTCAGCGCGTCGGTGTGCCATCTGTAGTGGGAGCCTGGCTGCCTGGCCTCTCTGCGCTAGTGCCTTTGCCATTCGCCATTTGCCATTCGCGTTGGTGTGTGGTGGTGGACGTGTGTTGATGGTGGACGTGTGTTGATGGTGTTTGTGTGTAGTGTGTGATGGCGTGAAGAGTTACAGCATGCGCATGCGGCGTGGTGCGCATACCGCGCAGATGTGCGTATGATTGTGCGGCGCGTGTGATTGTGCGGCGCACCGATGCAGTAGCGCGCCGATGCAGTAGCGCCCGAGCACGGTGCAGAGCACACCGGTGCAGTAGCACACCGGTGCAGCATGTGGGCGGAATGGGCGTAGTGTTTGAGTGCGTAGGTTTGTTGTAGTGCGCGAGAAACGCGTTTTGTTTAATTTTGTTTAATTGTGCGGTAGTGAAAAGGGTTCGACGCGCGGGTAGCTCAGTGGTAGAGCGTTCGATTGCAGCTCGAAGGGTCACTGGTTCAATCCCGGTCCCGCGCTTGTTGTTTGTTGTTCTTGCTCGTCGGCCGTTGCTCGCAGGCCAGCACTTTATGCTTCACTCACGTGTCCTGTCTTGCTCACGTTTGTTGCACTCACCGCCTCTGGATGTCCGCAGGCTACGTGCCCATCTTGGCGCTGTCTGTTACGGCATTGAGCGCTGCAAAATGACACACCCACACCAACAACAACGGCAGCACTTTGATCCGCAACTGCCATGCCTTCACTACTCGATCCCACGCTGAGCAAGTCGACGGACCTATGTTTTAGCGAAAGTCAGCTCTATGGTTGTGTGATGCTTTGGACGCTTCGGATGCGGACGAGGGGAACGCACACACTAGAACCCAGAGCCCAGAGCCCAGGACCCAGAACCCAGAACCCAGAACCCAGAACCCAGGACCCAGAACCCAGAACCCAGAACCCAGACGTAGACACGGCGAGCGAAACAACCACTGCGCGTGTTGCGCTGGAGGATACGGTACGTGTGCTGGAGGACAGGCTCAGCGCGTCGGTGTGCCATCTGTAGTGGGAGCCTGGCTGCCTGGCCTCTCTGCGCTAGTGCCTTTGCCATTCGCCATTTGCCATTCGCGTTGGTGTGTGGTGGTGGACGTGTGTTGATGGTGGACGTGTGTTGATGGTGTTTGTGTGTAGTGTGTGATGGCGTGAAGAGTTACAGCATGCGCATGCGGCGTGGTGCGCATACCGCGCAGATGTGCGTATGATTGTGCGGCGCGTGTGATTGTGCGGCGCACCGATGCAGTAGCGCACCGATGCAGTAGCGCGCCGATGCAGTAGCGCACGAGCACACCGGTGCAGTAGCACACCGGTGCAGCATGTGGGCGGAATGGGCGTAGTGTTTGAGTGCGTAGGTTTGTTGTAGTGCGCGAGAAACGCGTTTTGTTTAATTTTGTTTAATTGTGCGGTAGTGAAAAGGGTTCGACGCGCGGGTAGCTCAGTGGTAGAGCGTTCGATTGCAGCTCGAAGGGTCACTGGTTCAATCCCGGTCCCGCGCTTGTTGTTTGTTGTTCTTGCTCGTCGGCCGTTGCTCGCAGGCCAGCACTTTATGCTTCACTCACGTGTCCTGTCTTGCTCACGTTTGTTGCACTCACCGCCTCTGGATGTCCGCAGGCTACGTGCCCATCTTGGCGCTGTCTGTTACGGCATTGAGCGCTGCAAAATGACACACCCACACCAACAACAACGGCAGCACTTTGATCCGCAACTGCCATGCCTTCACTACTCGATCCCACGCTGAGCAAGTCGACGGACCTATGTTTTAGCGAAAGTCAGCTCTATGGTTGTGTGATGCTTTGACGCTTCGGATGCGGACGAGGGGGAACGCACACACTAGAACCCAGAGCCCAGAGCCCAGGACCCAGAACCCAGAACCCAGAACCCAGAACCCAGAACCCAGGACCCAGAACCCAGAACCCAGAACCCAGACGTAGACACGGCGAGCGAAACAACCACTGCGCGTGTTGCGCTGGAGGATACGGTACGTGTGCTGGAGGACAGGCTCAGCGCGTCGGTGTGCCATCTGTAGTGGGAGCCTGGCTGCCTGGCCTCTCTGCGCTAGTGCCTTTGCCATTCGCCATTTGCCATTCGCGTTGGTGTGTGGTGGTGGACGTGTGTTGATGGTGGACGTGTGTTGATGGTGTTTGTGTGTAGTGTGTGATGGCGTGAAGAGTTACAGCATGCGCATGCGGCGTGGTGCGCATACCGCGCAGATGTGCGTATGATTGTGCGGCGCGTGTGATTGTGCGGCGCACCGATGCAGTAGCGCACCGATGCAGTAGCGATGCAGTAGCGCACGAGCACACCGGTGCAGTAGCACACCGGTGCAGCATGTGGGCGGAATGGGCGTAGTGTTTGAGTGCGTAGGTTTGTTGTAGTGCGCGAGAAACGCGTTTTGTTTAATTTTGTTTAATTGTGCGGTAGTGAAAAGGGTTCGACGCGCGGGTAGCTCAGTGGTAGAGCGTTCGATTGCAGCTCGAAGGGTCACTGGTTCAATCCCGGTCCCGCGCTTGTTGTTTGTTGTTCTTGCTCGTCGGCCGTTGCTCGCAGGCCAGCACTTTATGCTTCACTCACGTGTCCTGTCTTGCTCACGTTTGTTGCACTCACCGCCTCTGGATGTCCGCAGGCTACGTGCCCATCTTGGCGCTGTCTGTTACGGCATTGAGCGCTGCAAAATGACACACCCACACCAACAACAACGGCAGCACTTTGATCCGCAACTGCCATGCCTTCACTACTCGATCCCACGCTGAGCAAGTCGACGGACCTATGTTTTAGCGAAAGTCAGCTCTATGGTTGTGTGATGCTTTGGACGCTTCGGATGCGGACGAGGGGGAACGCACACACTAGAACCCAGAGCCCAGAGCCCAGGACCCAGAACCCAGAACCCAGAACCCAGAACCCAGAACCCAGAACCCAGAACCCAGAACCCAGAACCCAGAACGTAGACACGGCGAGCGAAACAACCACTGCGCGTGTTGCGCTGGAGGATACGGTACGTGTGCTGGAGGACAGGCTCAGCGCGTCGGTGTGCCATCTGTAGTGGGAGCCTGGCTGCCTGGCCTCTCTGCGCTAGTGCCTTTGCCATTCGCCATTTGCCATTCGCGTTGGTGTGTGGTGGTGGACGTGTGTTGATGGTGGACGTGTGTTGATGGTGTTTGTGTGTAGTGTGTGATGGCGTGAAGAGTTACAGCATGCGCATGCGGCGTGGTGCGCATACCGCGCAGATGTGCGTATGATTGTGCGGCGCGTGTGATTGTGCGGCGCACCGATGCAGTAGCGCACCGATGCAGTAGCGCACGAGCACACCGCACGTAGCACACCGGTGCAGTAGCACACCGGTGCAGCATGTGGGCGGAATGGGCGTAGTGTTTGAGTGCGTAGGTTTGTTGTAGTGCGCGAGAAACGCGTTTTGTTTAATTTTGTTTAATTGTGCGGTAGTGAAAAGGGTTCGACGCGCGGGTAGCTCAGTGGTAGAGCGTTCGATTGCAGCTCGAAGGGTCACTGGTTCAATCCCGGTCCCGCGCTTGTTGTTTGTTGTTCTTGCTCGTCGGCCGTTGCTCGCAGGCCAGCACTTTATGCTTCACTCACGTGTCCTGTCTTGCTCACGTTTGTTGCACTCACCGCCTCTGGATGTCCGCAGGCTACGTGCCCATCTTGGCGCTGTCTGTTACGGCATTGAGCGCTGCAAAATGACACACCCACACCAACAACAACGGCAGCACTTTGATCCGCAACTGCCATGCCTTCACTACTCGATCCCACGCTGAGCAAGTCGACGGACCTATGTTTTAGCGAAAGTCAGCTCTATGGTTGTGTGATGCTTTGGACGCTTCGGATGCGGACGAGGGGAACGCACACACTAGAACCCAGAGCCCAGAGCCCAGGACCCAGAACCCAGAACCCAGAACCCAGAACCCAGGACCCAGAACCCAGAACCCAGAACCCAGACGTAGACACGGCGAGCGAAACAACCACTGCGCGTGTTGCGCTGGAGGATACGGTACGTGTGCTGGAGGACAGGCTCAGCGCGTCGGTGTGCCATCTGTAGTGGGAGCCTGGCTGCCTGGCCTCTCTGCGCTAGTGCCTTTGCCATTCGCCATTTGCCATTCGCGTTGGTGTGTGGTGGTGGACGTGTGTTGATGGTGGACGTGTGTTGATGGTGTTTGTGTGTAGTGTGTGATGGCGTGAAGAGTTACAGCATGCGCATGCGGCGTGGTGCGCATACCGCGCAGATGTGCGTATGATTGTGCGGCGCGTGTGATTGTGCGGCGCACCGATGCAATAGCGCACCGATGCAGTAGCGCGCCGATGCAGTAGCGCACGAGCACACCGGTGCAGTAGTACACCGGTGCAGCATGTGGGCGGAATGGGCGTAGTGTTTGAGTGCGTAGGTTTGTTGTAGTGCGCGAGAAACGCGTTTTGTTTAATTTTGTTTAATTGTGCGGTAGTGAAAAGGGTTCGACGCGCGGGTAGCTCAGTGGTAGAGCGTTCGATTGCAGCTCGAAGGGTCACTGGTTCAATCCCGGTCCCGCGCTTGTTGTTTGTTGTTCTTGCTCGTCGGCCGTTGCTCGCAGGCCAGCACTTTATGCTTCACTCACGTGTCCTGTCTTGCTCACGTTTGTTGCACTCACCGCCTCTGGATGTCCGCAGGCTACGTGCCCATCTTGGCGCTGTCTGTTACGGCATTGAGCGCTGCAAAATGACACACCCACACCAACAACAACGGCAGCACTTTGATCCGCAACTGCCATGCCTTCACTACTCGATCCCACGCTGAGCAAGTCGACGGACCTATGTTTTAGCGAAAGTCAGCTCTATGGTTGTGTGATGCTTTGGACGCTTCGGATGCGGACGAGGGGAACGCACACACTAGAACCCAGAGCCCAGAGCCCAGGACCCAGAACCCAGAACCCAGAACCCAGAACCCAGAACCCAGGACCCAGAACCCAGAACCCAGAACCCAGACGTAGACACGGCGAGCGAAACAACCACTGCGCGTGTTGCGCTGGAGGATACGGTACGTGTGCTGGAGGACAGGCTCAGCGCGTCGGTGTGCCATCTGTAGTGGGAGCCTGGCTGCCTGGCCTCTCTGCGCTAGTGCCTTTGCCATTCGCCATTTGCCATTCGCGTTGGTGTGTGGTGGTGGACGTGTGTTGATGGTGGACGTGTGTTGATGGTGTTTGTGTGTAGTGTGTGATGGCGTGAAGAGTTACAGCATGCGCATGCGGCGTGGTGCGCATACCGCGCAGATGTGCGTATGATTGTGCGGCGCGTGTGATTGTGCGGCGCACCGATGCAGTAGCGCACCGATGCAGTAGCGCGCCGATGCAGTAGCACGAGCACACCGGTGCAGTAGCACACCGGTGCAGCATGTGGGCGGAATGGGCGTAGTGTTTGAGTGCGTAGGTTTGTTGTAGTGCGCGAGAAACGCGTTTTGTTTAATTTTGTTTAATTGTGCGGTAGTGAAAAGGGTTCGACGCGCGGGTAGCTCAGTGGTAGAGCGTTCGATTGCAGCTCGAAGGGTCACTGGTTCAATCCCGGTCCCGCGCTTGTTGTTTGTTGTTCTTGCTCGTCGGCCGTTGCTCGCAGGCCAGCACTTTATGCTTCACTCACGTGTCCTGTCTTGCTCACGTTTGTTGCACTCACCGCCTCTGGATGTCCGCAGGCTACGTGCCCATCTTGGCGCTGTCTGTTACGGCATTGAGCGCTGCAAAATGACACACCCACACCAACAACAACGGCAGCACTTTGATCCGCAACTGCCATGCCTTCACTACTCGATCCCACGCTGAGCAAGTCGACGGACCTATGTTTTAGCGAAAGTCAGCTCTATGGTTGTGTGATGCTTTGGACGCTTCGGATGCGGACGAGGGGAACGCACACACTAGAACCCAGAGCCCAGAGCCCAGGACCCAGAACCCAGAACCCAGAACCCAGAACCCAGGACCCAGAACCCAGAACCCAGAACCCAGACGTAGACACGGCGAGCGAAACAACCACTGCGCGTGTTGCGCTGGAGGATACGGTACGTGTGCTGGAGGACAGGCTCAGCGCGTCGGTGTGCCATCTGTAGTGGGAGCCTGGCTGCCTGGCCTCTCTGCGCTAGTGCCTTTGCCATTCGCCATTTGCCATTCGCGTTGGTGTGTGGTGGTGGACGTGTGTTGATGGTGGACGTGTGTTGATGGTGTTTGTGTGTAGTGTGTGATGGCGTGAAGAGTTACAGCATGCGCATGCGGCGTGGTGCGCATACCGCGCAGATGTGCGTATGATTGTGCGGCGCGTGTGATTGTGCGGCGCACCGATGCAGTAGCGCACCGATGCAGTAGCGCCGATGCAGTAGCGCACGAGCACACCGGTGCAGTAGCACACCGGTGCAGCATGTGGGCGGAATGGGCGTAGTGTTTGAGTGCGTAGGTTTGTTGTAGTGCGCGAGAAACGCGTTTTGTTTAATTTTGTTTAATTGTGCGGTAGTGAAAAGGGTTCGACGCGCGGGTAGCTCAGTGGTAGAGCGTTCGATTGCAGCTCGAAGGGTCACTGGTTCAATCCCGGTCCCGCGCTTGTTGTTTGTTGTTCTTGCTCGTCGGCCGTTGCTCGCAGGCCAGCACTTTATGCTTCACTCACGTGTCCTGTCTTGCTCACGTTTGTTGCACTCACCGCCTCTGGATGTCCGCAGGCTACGTGCCCATCTTGGCGCTGTCTGTTACGGCATTGAGCGCTGCAAAATGACACACCCACACCAACAACAACGGCAGCACTTTGATCCGCAACTGCCATGCCTTCACTACTCGATCCCACGCTGAGCAAGTCGACGGACCTATGTTTTAGCGAAAGTCAGCTCTATGGTTGTGTGATGCTTTGGACGCTTCGGATGCGGACGAGGGGGAACGCACTAGAACCCAGAGCCCAGAGCCCAGGACCCAGAACCCAGAACCCAGAACCCAGAACCCAGGACCCAGAACCCAGAACCCAGAACCCAGACGTAGACACGGCGAGCGAAACAACCACTGCGCGTGTTGCGCTGGAGGATACGGTACGTGTGCTGGAGGACAGGCTCAGCGCGTCGGTGTGCCATCTGTAGTGGGAGCCTGGCTGCCTGGCCTCTCTGCGCTAGTGCCTTTGCCATTCGCCATTTGCCATTCGCGTTGGTGTGTGGTGGTGGACGTGTGTTGATGGTGGACGTGTGTTGATGGTGTTTGTGTGTAGTGTGTGATGGCGTGAAGAGTTACAGCATGCGCATGCGGCGTGGTGCGCATACCGCGCAGATGTGCGTATGATTGTGCGGCGCGTGTGATTGTGCGGCGCACCGATGCAGTACCGATGCAGTAGCGCCGATGCAGTAGCGCACGAGCACACCGGTGCAGTAGCACACCGGTGCAGCATGTGGGCGGAATGGGCGTAGTGTTTGAGTGCGTAGGTTTGTTGTAGTGCGCGAGAAACGCGTTTTGTTTAATTTTGTTTAATTGTGCGGTAGTGAAAAGGGTTCGACGCGCGGGTAGCTCAGTGGTAGAGCGTTCGATTGCAGCTCGAAGGGTCACTGGTTCAATCCCGGTCCCGCGCTTGTTGTTTGTTGTTCTTGCTCGTCGGCCGTTGCTCGCAGGCCAGCACTTTATGCTTCACTCACGTGTCCTGTCTTGCTCACGTTTGTTGCACTCACCGCCTCTGGATGTCCGCAGGCTACGTGCCCATCTTGGCGCTGTCTGTTACGGCATTGAGCGCTGCAAAATGACACACCCACACCAACAACAACGGCAGCACTTTGATCCGCAACTGCCATGCCTTCACTACTCGATCCCACGCTGAGCAAGTCGACGGACCTATGTTTTAGCGAAAGTCAGCTCTATGGTTGTGTGATGCTTTGGACGCTTCGGATGCGGACGAGGGGAACGCACACACTAGAACCCAGAGCCCAGAGCCCAGGACCCAGAACCCAGAACCCAGAACCCAGGAACCCAGGACCCAGAACCCAGAACCCAGACGTAGACACGGCGAGCGAAACAACCACTGCGCGTGTTGCGCTGGAGGATACGGTACGTGTGCTGGAGGACAGGCTCAGCGCGTCGGTGTGCCATCTGTAGTGGGAGCCTGGCTGCCTGGCCTCTCTGCGCTAGTGCCTTTGCCATTCGCCATTTGCCATTCGCGTTGGTGTGTGGTGGTGGACGTGTGTTGATGGTGGACGTGTGTTGATGGTGTTTGTGTGTAGTGTGTGATGGCGTGAAGAGTTACAGCATGCGCATGCGGCGTGGTGCGCATACCGCGCAGATGTGCGTATGATTGTGCGGCGCGTGTGATTGTGCGGCGCACCGCAGATGCGATAGCGCACGAAGAGCACACCGGTGCAGTAGCACACCGGTGCAGCATGTGGGCGGAATGGGCGTAGTGTTTGAGTGCGTAGGTTTGTTGTAGTGCGCGAGAAACGCGTTTTGTTTAATTTTGTTTAATTGTGCGGTAGTGAAAGGGTTCGACGCGCGGGTAGCTCAGTGGTAGAGCGTTCGATTGCAGCTCGAAGGGTCACTGGTTCAATCCGGTCCCGCGCTTGTTGTTTTCTTGCTCGTCGGCCGTTGCTCGCAGGCCAGCACTTTATGCTTCACTCACGTGTCCTGTCTTGCTCGTTTTGTTGCACTCACCGCCTCTGGATGTCTGCAGGCTACATTGCCCATCTTGGCGCTATCTGTTACGG